>JADBJO010001480.1:400000-422388 GCA_016801955.1 Conus betulinus | reverse complement strand
AGATAAACAAAAAGAAGACTGAGCTGATGAAGATCAACACCACAGGCATTAGCCCAGTCACAGTCGGAGGCGAGCCCATCAGGGAAGTAGATTCCTTTGTCTACATGGGAAGCGTAGTTTGACAAGCAGGGGGGCACCGACCAAGACATCATAGCCAGGATAGGCAAGGCTGAGCAGCATTCATCATGCTAAAGAACATCTGGGCCTCAGGAGCGATCAGAAGGACAACAAAAAAAATTGACTTGGAGAGTGACCAAGGCAACACAGCAAAAAATACAGACTTTCATCAACACCTTTCTGAGGTGCATCTTCAAATTAGATGGCCAGAGAAGTCAACAATGAAGATCTGTGGAAGCAAGCAGGACAGGAACCAGTGGCCAAACAGATTCTGCGAAGAAAGTGGGGCTGGATTGGACACACTCTCAGGAAGCCAGCATCCAGCACCACATGCCAAGCCCTGACATGGAACCTGCAGGGAAAAAGGAAGAGAGGCCGACCTCGCAACAGCTGGAGGCGAGACACTGAGGCAGAGATGATGAGGCAGGAGACCAACTGGACAGGCATTCAGTAAGCAGCCAAGAACTGACTGCGATGGCGGAGTGTTGTTGATGGCTTACGCTCACCCTTGAGCTATGGGCCTAAGAAAGTAAGTAAGTACATACAAATGCTGCTGAATTTTGATATCAAATACGAATTGAAAATGGAGAATGTATTGAATGAGATGCTTCCGGCATAGGTCAGCTAATTTAGTGTAATGTGAGACAATGGGCAAATATGTCCTTTATTTAACATTTGTTAAATGTGTTAAGTTATGGTTAAACATACTGAAGTTTCTACAGTATCATGTTTATGCATGCAAGCTTATGTCACGATGTATTTGCAAATAGAATGGAATGATGACAGTGGTGTAGAAGAAGAGCACTCCTGCCTGGCCATTGCATTCCTCTGCTGACACTCATTCCCTCCAGATTTTTTTTACTAAGCACCCATCACCTGGAACAAACTTTCTTTCTTTCTCTGAACCTCTAATTCTCACTGTTCTTCAAGTCTTTTCTTAACAAGACTACACTTTTCACTTACTTGTTGCAGTACTGTCTTTTTGCCTTATGATTATGTAGTGTGTGTGTGTGTGTGTGTGTGTGTGTGTGTGTGTGTGTGTGTGTGTGAATGTGTGTGTGTGTGTGTGTGGTGTGTGTGTGTGTGTGTGTGTGGTGTGAGTGTGTGAGTGAGTGAGAGGTGAGAGAGAGAGAGAGAGAGGAGAGAGAGAGAGAGAGAGAGAGAGAGAGAGAGAGAGAGAGAGTTATGAACTTTATGAACCTTAGAGCTTTTTACAGATTAAGTACCGTAAACATCCATTGTGATTACTGTGAAGTGTTGTTTGGAATGGGAAACAATTATTAGCAGTTTGTTGAAGGATTAAGAAATTGACTCATTAGTTCTTTTAAAGAGAACTGATATTCAGATAGGGAAAATGAAAAATAATATTGTCAGTTTTCTCCTTTCAAAATATATTTCAGTCTGAACAGTTCACGAAAGTTATGACAGATACGTGCTCAAGAGTGTGGCTCATTTTGTGTCAATCTCTCTCTACCTTGAAATTGCGATGGATAGGTCTTGTGGAAAATAGGTCTGGTTTTAAGCTGTTTTCAGCGTGTTTAGAGTAAACTGGTTCTGTTTTACGTCTTTTTTTTTTCATGCATTTATACAGAAAGAATTTAATTTGGAAACAGTACTGACATGGCTCCCTCATTAATATGAACAATAAACACATGAATTATACTGAATGGAAATCGTGTCCCTTGAAAATGAACATAATGATCATTGGTACAGTTTGTGTGTCCTAGTTGTTGATCATTTGGTTGTGTGTAAATATCAACAGCTGGCATATACTGAACAGCTTTTCCAGGCTGTTGAGTCCACATTGTGTTTTCATGTTGTGAAATACATCACCCATGCAGACACTTGTATTTCAAGAAATAAGTGTTTCTTTAATACACGCTCACTAGAAGGTGACTGAGATCAAAGGGCTGTTCGGGATGCCTATGAGAGGTTTTAGAGCCGATTGATCACTCAAGCTGGGACAAGAACTGTTTGAAACCTCCAACCCACCCTTTTTTTTCATTTGAAACATTGCCAGTCCAGAGTGTGTTTGTGTGTGTGTGTGTGTGTGTGTGTGTTGTGTGTGTGTGCGTGTGCATGCATGCGTGCATGCATGTGTATGTACGTGCGTGTGCGTTTGCACGTGCATGCGTATGTGTGTGTTGTAAAAGTACAAAATTAGAATTGATGCTTTCGGGGGCCGGAATAACTCAGTTGGTAGAGTGCCAAACTCGTCATCCTGGGGTTTAAGAGTTCGGATTTCGGTACAGGGAGATTTTCCCCCTCGGAGTTGGCACTGGTTCGGACTCCATTCCCCATACAGTCCTTCGAATGAGACTGTAAACCGAGGTTCCGTGTGTGAATGCATGCACAACATTTTGCACACACGTAAAAATCCCATCACCAACTTTCGGAAGAGAATGTTACACATAGCATGCACCTTCCCCGAAGATGGAGTATGGCTGCCTTAATGGCGGGATGGAAAACTGTCATACACACAGTCTATATAGGCAGTGTCCGCAGGAGTATCAGCCTGCGTACGCAGAAAGAAAGGAAAGAAAGAGGATGCTTTCAAACATGTGTTTATTGTATATGTGTAATGTTTTTGTTATTTCATATATGTAAATGCAAAGATAGATTTACATTGTACTTTCCCTTTTTCTCTTTTTTTCACAGGTTATAACATGCTGATATGTATGTTGTAATCATGCAACTAAGAATTGACTATTTGACCAAAACGTAATCACTGGAATGGGTGGGTACCAGTTGTCCATTCTTAATAATATTTTCATGAACTATTCAGTATGTACTCCAACATGATTTGTGGTTTTCTATGCAGACAACAAAATATTTCAAAGTTTGATGAAACGTATTAAACCAAGCACAGTGACTTCAGTTTTCTTGAAAAAATGGTCAATTACAAGTTTTGAATTCTTATAGGATTAAAATCGTTACCTTATTTTTATGTACTTTATGTAAAGCAGTGCACATTGGTAAAAAGGCAAGCCAGGCACCTGTAAAGTCTAAATTGTTCTTTTGATAGATCCATTTTTAATGTTAATGTATTGTTGACATGATGGTGAATACACTTATGGTTTTTTTTGTTTTTTGGGGGGTGAACACAGCTTTCTTTTGAAAGAATATCATGTTTGAAGAAGGGAAAACAATGAACGCTTTTTGTTGTTTTGTTCTCGTAATAACATCACATACAAGTTTTTACAAATCAAACTGATAAGGAAGTTGCATCTTTTTGGACATGCTGTGTTGAAAGCAGTTTGTGGCACGCTTGAAAAAAAAAAAAAAAATCTGATTGAAGGTTTTAGAGAGGAGATAATTCATCCCCTACTTTTCAGTTTATCAAAAGTTAAAGAACTCTGCTGTTATGCGTTAAGAGGATACAGGGTTGTATCTTTGTACTCTTGAAGAGTTCAGCTCTGAAATAATTTTGTTTGCTTTGATGTCCATGGTGGAAATATGACACCTTGTCTAAAAGGAAACAAGGCAGCAGCATACTGATGTTATGCCTGTTCAGTTATGCCTGTCGCTCCTCCTGAAGCATAGGCTGCCGACAACAGTCCGCCAGAGTCCTCGGTCCTGGGCTGCCCTCTCCCAGGGTAGAAGTTCCTTGGTCTGCTGTTGGCGTTTCTGTAACAAGTTGGTTTTTACGGGATGGGGGTGTTAACCCCATGCCCAACCCTCCTCCTTTATCCGGGCTTGGGACCGGCAGGGTGTTCCCCGAAAGTTACAACCAGGCGGAGTTAAATGTTATGTAAGGAATTGAAAATGAATAGAAAATTAGCTTCTGAATATAGTCTTACCCTCTCCCCCATTTCCTTTTTGCTCAAGTCATGTTTGTTCATATCCCAGCCGAACATGTAGGCCTTCACACTGTAAGTTATGGAGTAGAGTTAAGATAATTAACAAAGTGAATTGTTGAAAGTGAAAGATCAGTCCAAAACTAATTTTCATCACAGCCTACGTATTAGTCATTGAACCAGACGATACTAAGAAATAACCCAGTGAAACTAGCTGCTATCTGGTTTGAATAGTAATTTAGTGTTGTATGATGAGATTCAAGGGCAGATGTAGAAACACAGATCGAAACTGTTCTTGCAAATTGATTTCAGTTCTATATGCAATGTTTGTATATGCTCTCCATGGTGGTAAAGTATAGGAAAAATAGTCATTGTAACTGGTTACTGTTGTATACAAGTGCCAGTCTTATTCCTTTCAAAATGATGACTGTGTAGGAATGTGTCTGAGTGTCTTCAGTTTACCTACTTTCAACAGTGGTGATAAACTTTTGTGGAATGTAATTCCAGTTGATTTTACGTGTGAAATTCAAAAGCTTTTTATTTTATTTTAAAGAACAGCAAATAAGTATTTTAATGATATTTATGCTATTCTTATTAAAGTTGATGATACAGATTACAAATTTAACAAGGGAAGAAATATGGCATGCATAAAGAGTATAGATTGTGAATGAATGTTACACAAAATACATTTCATGTTCAAAGGAATTTATAGATGCTGGTCAACTGAAAACTTCTGTATGTTTTTAAAATCATGTCATCTATTTTTGTCAGATTAGAGAAAAACACTATTAATTTAAATAAATTTATCATACCAGGAAAATGATATAAAGAAAGATCATGACCTATGCACTTATTTCTGCATCTGATTTTTTTGTTGCTATTTTCCACTTGGTTTTCATGACAGTCTGTTGAAAAGTTCATATCATTATCTATAAACATCTGTGATATTGAGTGATGGGGAAAAATTGACAGATAACCAAATTCAGTGATCTGTCAAGCTTTTCATGCAAAATCTTAGGTACATTTGATGGTTTGATGTGATATATGATGCATTTGTATGCGAAATAAAATTTGAATGCATGCTATGTTGTGTTTGTGCAATTTTAGTCAACAGCTTGATCGAAAATATTTCTATAACATTTTTCATCAAAGTGTTTACTAAAAATGGTGCCCAAAAATGGAATATCAGAACTGTTGCACACTATTATGCACAAATCTGCAATGTTTAATATTCTTGGGGCATTAATTGAGCACAAAATGTGATTGAGGAAATAGATTTTCTATGTACAGTAAAGCGAAACTAGAAAGAGAAACATTTCTTTGAGGAATTTGAAGTGCCAAAGAAAAGTCTTTTCAAAGAAATAATGTTTGTTTCCGTATGCAGCCTGTGGGGAATAAATCAACTGCAATTCAACACTCCTTTAACAAAATAGAAAGTCAGTGCTTCTAAATCACTAAACACATGTGTTGAATTGACCAGAAGGAATTTTGAAATATCAATGGTCAGTGGTGAACTTGAAAGGTTTTTCTGATCTTACGTGGTTTCCTTTTAACTTGTACAGTGCAGGCCAGCTAAAAACATGCACTGAAATCAGTGACATAACACTGTTTGGAAAATTCTGTTTATTGAACCGTGATCCAGGATCGCTAATCTTGGCATGAAATTAGGTTAGCCATGTGGCTTATTTCTCCGATTATATTTCTGTAACCAAAAAAAGTGCTGCATATGAGTTAATGTCCTGCACAGTTTGTAGTTCACTGTGGGCTTGATTGCCTTTTATTTGGAAAGTTTATTAGGCTTCTGTTATCTTTGCATATAATTCTTGTAGATGTTGAAGAATATATGAACTGTTAGACCAGATCAGAAGCAGATTGAAAGCTAGCACATTGTATTCTGAGAGAAACTGCCTAGGCCTGGTTGTGTGTGTGTTTTTTCCCACTGTAGCTTGTTTGATAATCAGTATTACAATCAGATATTGTGTGTAGTTTTATTTTTCTCTGGCAGCAAGTGTGCATTGTTTAAAGCGTTGCGTATGCTACGCTTTTATTTTGAATTATCAGAATGAAAGTTAATGACAAAAGTTAGATCTACAAAGAAACCATATATTGCCGATTTATTGTTTTTTGTGTCCCAAAAGCCACTTCCTAGTATTACGGATATCCACATACCCTCCATGCTCCAAACAGAGATCAAAGGTGAATAAATCTCTGTGTGTGTGTGTTTGTGCACTTTCACACACACACACACACACACACACACACACACACACACACACACACACACACACAAATGTATATGTGTGTGTGCATATATATGTATGTATGTATGTATTACTAAATTGTTCTATATATATAGGTATATGTTCATGTATGCATGCATGTGTGTGTGTGTGTGTGTGTGTGTGTGTGTGTGTGTGTGTGTGTGTGTGTGTGTGTGTGTGTTACAGGTCAACTGGATATTCGTCAAGCATTCTTTGACAATTTTTCACGGACTCAAGAAGCAGGCTGAAGATCCTAGATATTCACTGGAACACCGTAATTCTTTAAAATTTCTTTTATAAAATATTTGCTTTTTGTATAGTCTTAGGCATCAATTTCACATCATGGGTTTTAAAAAAATTATTCTTCATTGTTTTGAAAGAAAGTTTGAAAATAAAGCTATAATTCTTAGAGAAGGTGTGAAAGAATCATAATCTGTCTTTTAGATAAGACATGTGATACAGTAAGATCATTCTGTAGAAAATACTGGTGCAGGTGAAAAGTTCTATGCTGTTTGCTTCTTCATTGTCTTGATAAAGTCTTCCTGCTGTACAAAATCTCTTCTTTTTGTTGTTGTTATTGTTTTTTTTCCTTTGAGACTTGTTACTAGCTCTGCAATTTCAGAGCTGAAAGTTTCGTTACTTCACTGTCCACTGCCACAGATGATGTTGAGCTGTTATTCCTTTGTCATTTCTATTGTTTTAGACTTTGGATCCTGTTTGCAGTTTTGAAAGGTGATAACATGGTATGTTTTTGTACTGTGCTTTCACTCTGTCACATACAGTGAAATCTGACAGAGTGTGCAAAAAAAAAAAAAACAAAAAAAAAAAAAAGGAATGGGGTAACTATAATTATAAAGGAATAACTTCAAGGAGGAGGGAAGGAAGATGTGCTGGCAGAGAGAGAGAGAGAGAGAGAGAGAGAGAGAGAGAGAGAGAGAGAGAGAGAGGGGGTAGAAAAGGGGACTTTCCCAAAACACTCTTTCCAATGTCATCATGAGTGTGAAGTGGTGAAATTAGACATAACAATACCCATGCATATTGTATATGTGCACGTGTTTGTGCCTGTATGTGTGTGTGTGGGGCACATGTTGTGCTGATGAACGTGCACATGTGTTTGTGTGTCTCTGGAAACATTAATTCTGTGTGTGTGTGTGTGTGTGTGTGTGTGTGTGTGTGTGTGTGTGTGTGAGAGAGAGAGTGTGTTTTGTCAGTGTGCTTTATTCAGTCTGTATCTTTGTGTTACGCAGCGGACAGCTCGGTCTACACGTTGTTGATCACAGACATCACACAGATGGACCAGGGTGTGTACAAGTGTGAAATCGATGGTACAACTGAAGCTGCAACTTTCGAACTCGATGTCACTGGTGAGTATATGCAGTAGTCTGGAAATCTGGAGCACATTAATGTATATGTGCAAGAATTATAAGTGGTTACTGGCCGGTGGGGGCCGGAATAGCTCAGTTGGTAGAGCGCTGGACTTGTAATCTTGGTGATCCTGGGGTTGCGGGTTCGAATCTCCACCGGGGCGTTTCGGTGCAGGGGGATTTTTCCCTCGGAGTTAACATTGGTTCTGACTCCTTTTCCCATACAGTCCTTCGAATGAGACTATAAACTGAGGTTCCGTGTGTGAACGCACGCATAAGATCTTGCACACACGTAAAATCCCCATCACCAACTTTCGGAAGAGAAGGCCAGATTGGCCGTTGGTATGGATGACATGTACACATAGCATGCACCCTGCGTAAGAAATGGGAAGAATGAAGAAAAGTAAGGAAACTGAGTAAACGATATTGAATGACATGGACTGGATGAAACAGGAAACGACTGAATGAAGCGTTAGCTGGCAGCTCTTCAGTTGGCACTACCCAGGTAGGCAGCCTGTTGTGTAAACAAGTGTGGATTGTAAAGCGCTTAGAGCTTGGTCTCTAGCCGAGAATAGGCACTATATAAATATTCATTGTATTGTATTGTATTGTATTGTATTACCTGTCTTCTAAATTTTGAGCCCTGTAATTTGATAACCAATAGCAAATGTATAGATGCGGTAAACAGTTTATCATAATAATCACTCAGATAAGAAACATAAAAAGAAAAAATCACAGAACAATGATGGTAATAATAATGACAAAAAGTATTGAGATTTGAGCTCTTCGTTCTTATTTGAAGAGAGTGCAAACTGATTTGCATTTGTATATACACGCAATTATGAAAACACACACACACACACACACACACACACACACACACACACACTGTCTCAGATACACTAACACACACACACACATATACATACACACACATGCACATGCACATGCATACACATATATGAACATACATATGATTACACACACACACGCACAAACACACACACACTCACACACACACACACACACACACACACACACACACACACACACACACACACATACACACTCACTCTCTCTCTTTGAATTTTTGAGGGAATGTGTGATCCCTTCTACTCATCTGTTTTTTTTTTCCTGTCAGTGCGTCATAGTTGAAAAAATAAACACACGTTTCTTAACCTGATTTAAAAAAAAAATTGAGATGCAGTTTATTTTCAGCTGTTGATAGGTTGCAGTTCCAGACTCACTGTTATTGTCAAGTCAGTTTTCTTTCCACTGTATGGCGTTTGAATGCTTGAAACAGTGACTTTTGTGGAAAGTTAAACTCCTCTGTTGCACTGACTGTCGTTGCACATGTCAACTTGATCTGAACATTTGCTTTGTTCTCAGTAGTCACTGGCTACTTACTGTAGATGGTGTGGATGAATTGTTTGTCACATTTTAGATCTGTGTGTTTAAGAGGAAAGGTTTCATCTGGAGACAGAGAAGACATCTAAATTGTACCTTATGTAACATTTGGCTGCTCTCTTTACTTTATCTGTTTTTGTTGTGTCTGTCTGTCTGTCTGTCTGTCTCTGACCATGAGCTGACCGTGATATCTCCCCCATCCCCTCCCTCACCCTCTTCCCCCTCATCATCCTCACCCCTCACTCTCCAGCATCCCCTCCTGTCCCCCCAACCCCCCAACCCACACACACACACACACACATTACTCCTTCTCTTCACCGTACCCATGCTTTCACAGTCATGTCTGTGGTCATGAATAGCAGTGATGCTCTTTGTGACTGGGTTCCCCAGATTGACATTGAAATAGACCCCAAGCAACTCGCATTTAAAATCCTGCCACACCTGTTCCCAGTAGCAAGACAAATACTATAAACGTTATATTGGTATCGTCAGCAACAGACCTGAGTTTAGTGTGCAATGGGCTGACTGCACCAAACCTAATCGGTCTCTTGTCCTCAGTGACAATGCTGACATGTCCTCTATCCCCACCAGCCTCCCCCAGTAATGAGTTGTACAGGACCAAGGTGCAAACTGTACCACCCTGAAACTGATCACCATCACAGTATTTTACTCTGCAGATACTGTTCTTGTACAGGGAAACCTGTGCAAGAAATGGCTGCAGTATGAGTTTGAAATCACTAATCTAGGTGATTTGAACAGTCTTCTCATTGACCCGCCAAAACTCCCATCCCATCCTCGATCAGGCTGTAAGCGACAACCTGTCTGACCTTCCCCTTCCATCCCTGAAGACACTCCTTTCTGGTGGCCTCTCCGCCCAGGACATCCCATCTCCCCATGGACCTCCTCACTTTCCCAGTTTGCATTTGACCACCCCCAGCCCCACCACCATCCCACCACCCAGCTCTGATACCACTCTGCCCCAATCCACATCCTCGCCATGTGCAAAGCCTGCCTCTACAGTTCCGCCACAGTCGCCTGAGGAAAAACTAAGCACACACAGTTCACCCTGGCACTCACCACAAATACTCCACATATTCCAGCAAAGCAGAAAAACGACCCTCTGCTCAGTCAAAACATGAGCATGCAAACACTCAAACAAAACAAAACCCAACTACCTGCCCACTATGATGTGAAAACATCACACTCACCCTCTCCTACAAGCGACACAAAACCAGCAGACAGCTTATGTCTCAAAAATCAAGCAAACCACCACGCCATTCTTACGCCTACAAATGTAGTCCAGCAGTACAAAACCTCAAACAAAAAATCAGCACTCTGGTCAAAACTTTTGTCAGAGGTTCAAAAACTCTTGCATTCTTACACCAGAAATATTCACCGGTTAGAAACAGAAAACAACCATCTGAAATCTGAACTTAAACACCTAAAACAAACTTGGTCTATACCGCACCCAACCCAACACCAAACCACACCATCCAGCAGCCGTACTGATTCTGCTCTCTCTGCCTTCCCCACCTCCAACAAGTTCACCATGCTGCTCCATGTTAATGAAAATGGGAGCATGAAGTTCAGAATGACTCGGATACTGACACAGACTCAGATCAAGCCACAGTGCAGACACACTCAGCCACTACAAATGTCCCCCACAGTCCAAACCTTGGGCCACTGACACAATGGGCTGGAAAACAGTCCATAACAGAAGCCACCACCACAGAAACAACTCGGTCAAAAATAGTGGTTAATGATACAACTCAAAACAGTCAGGGTCAGACTGCTAGCAACAACACATTATCATCTCGTCAGCTTCTTGCACAACTATGGGTTGACACAGATATCTCAGATGTCATTGCAGGTGACTCGGCCATACGAAACATTACCCCATGCCTCCTATTCTACAAAGGTATGAGCCAAATCATCAGTGTCCCAGGTCTCGCTGTTGATGATCTTATTCATTGGAAACACATTCCACGCAATAACAACACACAGCAAATCATACTTTATATTCGAATAACACATGCAAACATACATCAATCATGGAAAACACATGGACACAACTGATCAAAAACATCAAACATGTTTTCCCTCCGGTCACACTATTGGCTTCCTCCATCATCCCCCCAATGGGACAGCACCCTCTTAAAAAGACTGTCCACCTCTCCAACTGACCCTCGCAAAAGTGTGTGCCAAAGAAAACATTGCGTATGCCAACCACACCTCCATTTTCATCACCAAAAGCGGAGCTCCATGAAAGGAATGTACACCGATCCCCTCCACCCCAGCCCCAAAGGCACAGACAGACTGGCATACAGCCTCAAATATGCCGACCCAAAATACTGCGGACAACCACTGCTGAGAACGCCCACTGTAAGACCATGTGGCGAAAGCTGGATGCAGTCCTCATACCCCCCAGCCTCCCAGCTATGATATGAACACCAAAGAGACACTGGTCTACTTGGTGTTCATTACCACAGCAGCCCTCAGACCTCCTTCCTGCCCCCAGTCCAACAGCCACCTACAATGCCTGGAACAACAGATAGGTCTATTCCCATCCTCCACCTCTGGCGACCCAACATCCAGCTACCCCAGTCTCATCTTTGACAATCTGACACCCAGCCACCCATCCTGCACCTCCGCCGACCCGCCATCCACCTTATCTTCCACCTCTGGAGACCTGACTTTCAACTTCCCGTGTTCTGCCTCCGCCCTACAAAACATGTCCCTGCAGTGTGTGTGTTTTTCGAGACTCAAGTGTGAGACATATCCCCAGTGTGTGTGTGTGTGTGTGTGTGTGTGTGTGTGTGTGCGTGAATGCAATGCAATCGCGTGTGCGTACGTGCATGTGTGTGTGTGTGTGTGTGTGCGCGCATGCATGCGTGAGTACAAGGGCGTGTATGTGCATTCATGAGAATGTTTAAATACAAGTTCATCTCTGTCTGAATTACCCATACCTCCACCACTCCATTCCCCCCATCCCCTCACCTCCCTTTCTATGTGTTATTATCAGTTTTTTTTTTTCCGAACAAGTGTATCAGAGGGTCTACTCATGGACACTGAGAATGTATGAACACACTTATTTCTGTGTTAGCGCTCAGAACATCGAATGTGTTTATGGCTCTATACTTCCTGTCTATCAGCATGTGAAGGTAGTTGTCATTTTAGGCCGACATTGCAAACTTTGCAGTGTCATTGCTGTACTACAGCCACGAATTTCAGAGTGACTTGTGTCCACCAGCAACTGCAGAAGGCAGCATGTGCAGGTGCTGTTGTTTTGTGGATTGAAAAGAAACTTTGGGCCAACCTCCTGACATTGGGACCAGGACTAATTTCTCACTGCCACAGATTGTTCGTGAATCATAAAAAAAAAAAAATCTAAAATTTTTTTTCTTTTCTTTCTGGTTTTGTTGTTTTTTGCTTTGTTTCCCTTTTCTTAATCTACACACTCTTTAAATCTGCTCTAAAGTGGATTGTACTCATAGCACTCGAAGCATCCTCTTTATTTGCACTGCTGTAAAGATTGATTTTTCTTTTTCTTTTTTTTTTTTTTTTTTTTTTTTGGGGGGGGGGGGTATCATCATCATTAATTTTTTAAAGCTTAAAACTTTGTTTATCGTTTTTACTTTTTGCTCACTATCGTGCTCAAATCATTACTCTTTTTTGTTTTCTCTGCTCATTTGTTGCTGCTGTCTTCTTAAAGAGATATTTTGTAAAGTTGACGGTGCAATTTAAAAGCAAACAAGTTATAAACATTTTGTAAGGCATAAATATTTTGTAAAAGTTGACAGTGCAATTTAAAAACAAACAAGTAATAAACATTTTGTATTGCATCTTAATGTTCATGCATTGAGATTCAGGTTTTAACTTGTACTCAAAATTTATAACATAATGTTAAGATAAGCAGATGCACATATTTTCATGAAGCACTCATATGTTCACTGCGATGATCTCTTATAGAACTGGGCAGGCGAAGACTTTTTTCACTTATGCTTGTGGTGTAAACATGGTTTACAACTGTGTGGGGAAGGCATCGGCGGTGCTACATGCCAGTATTGCAATATCTTCTTTCCCAAACACTCTGACCGAAATATCATTTATCACAGTTCTGGTCGTTTCTGTTCACCAACCGTGTAGTCTCTAACACCTGCACTGAAATGTGACAGAATCACCTTTCCTCTGCTTCCAGGTAATGTCTCCTTTCTTTCATTTTTTACTGGCATATTGAATTTCTTTTTCATTGGTGCAGCAGAATGCTCACGCATCATCTATTAGGTTATACACTGGATGAGAGTGGAGGTTGGGGATGTGGGTGGGGGTGGGGTGAGGTAGGGCTGGGTATCAGTTTATATTGCCTTTACAAGTAGACAAGAGAGCAGTGGTTCTGTAGTCTCCGATCATGACTGTCATTCCTCTTCACCTTACATGGCCTGTATCGTTTTACTCTCCTAGCTCCCAGCTCTCTTTCCTAGTGTTGCTCACATTTCAGATCTCAGTCTGCCTCTCTCACTAGCCTCTTGTCTCAGTCTGTCTCTCTGTCTCTCCCACAGTCTCTGTAACTCTATATGTGTGTCTCTCTGTCTGTCTGTCTCTCTTCTCCCGCTCCATTGTGTGTGTGTGTGTGTGTGTGTGTGTGTGTGTGTGTGAGAGACAGAGAGACAGAGACAGACAGACAGACAGACGGACAGAGAGTTGTTTGGTTCTGCATATTTTCAGTAAAGGATGATACACAAAGTCAAAAATAAAAATATACAAAAGCAGGAGAAGAGAGAGAGAATGGATGAGGCTGGGGGTTGATTGAGGAGGATTAAATTGGAACTATTTCGGAGAGAGAGAAGGTACATGTGTGTGTATGTTTGTGTGTGTGTGTGTGTGTGTGTGTGTGTGTGTGTGTGTGTGTCTGTGTATGTATATTTGTGTGTATATGCTTGAGTGTGTGTGTGTGTGTGTGTGTGTGTGTGTGTGTGTGTGAGAGACAGAGACAGAGAGACTCGTGACGCGTGACTTTAATGTGAGGCCATCAGCCTATTCATATGAGTATGCAACAAGAAATCAATTTTATATAATAAGAACAAATTTTGCCATGATTGCAACAAAACATACTTCCATGACAGTATGTACATGCAGAATTCTATCTTAATTCACATTAATGCTTCTTAGTACGTTGTTCTTTATGAACGTAATGTAAGTATATATATATTATTTTAAAAACTCAGGATATGAATACTGTTGATATTACCATACAAAACACACGTGTTTTCTACTTCATTTCCCTCATTGTATTATCAGTTACATATAGAGTGAATACCTTTCTACCCCTGCGTCATATGATTCTCTGGAAAACCGTTCTATTTTAAGCATCTTTTATTTACTTCGTTTACACATGCGCAAAATTAGCATATCGCCCTCATCTGTGCATGTCTGTATAACAATAGCTGCCAGACTAACCTTTGACACTCAGTGTGTGTTCTACTGTGGTCATGTCTGTGTGGTGTTTGAACTTGTGTTGTTTATATTCGTTGGATTTAGCAGCCCATGGATAAATTACAATAGCCTTGTCACTTTCCATGTATCAGGTTGGAAAATTCCTTCAGGTATTTTCACTTTAATTGTAGTTTACCTTATTTCTTTTCAGCCTATGACCCTGTCATATCCTGTCCCATGGGTCATGTTGACACTTGACTCGAACACGTGTGCCTAAATTGCCTGTTGACCAGAGGAATCTCTTGATGGTCGGATCCCTAGAATTCAAACTTTAAAAATTCAAAGCAATTGTCAGCAAATAATCAAAATGCGTATAATAGCTAACGTTATTCAAAAGGTTCGAAACCATACTCTTATAATATGAACTATGGGCAGCCATTTCTTAGCAGACGATCCAGCCAAGATTCAACAGGCAATTCTCATTTCTTTATGTACACCCTCTCTCTCTCCTACCCTCACTTGCACGCCTCCCACTGTCACCTCATCCATCTAACGCTCCACTCCATGCCCCCCCCCCCCCCCTCTCTAAGCAGAGAGCAAGATGAAAAGAATGGGTGAGCTCTTGAGACGGACAGCGGGAGAGTTGGCGCTCGTTCACTGTGTGCGTGCGGCGGAGTGGGATGCGACTTTGCTGATTTGCATTTTGACCTACATCTAAACAAATACCACTACGTGCCTTGCTGTTTACTGAAACTGGTCAAGTTCTTGTCCTACTTTCATTTCCTGGTTTATCTTATTTACATACTTCATCACTTCATGGTCAATTATTTATCCATGTTTCCCTTTGTATTCATTTCGTATTTTTACATGTGTATGTATGTACCTATTTGGTTACTTATTCTAACCTTCCTCTTCCATGCAGTTGCTTCCTCCATGACCCTCCCGACCCCCCTTCTCCCTCCATTCTCCTTTTTACTTGGTCATGCATTCTTAATTTATATCCATACAGATTATCATTACACTTATTCCTCTTATTTACCTTAATTGTCTGTACTCTTACATAATTACACATTATTAGTTATACATTCAATTCTACTACACTTCTTGATCTGATCAGCTCAATCACTCTCAGTCTCATCCTCATACTTTTTTTTCCTTTCTTTATATATATACATACATATATACACACATACATACACCTACATATACACACATACATATACATACACACACATATATATATATATATATATATATATATATATATATATATATATATATATATATATATATATCAAGAATAGTACTAAAACGCCCAATAAAATTTTCAAGTGCTCAACCCCTTGGGGAGCAACATCTGTTAAAACAGTATGGTAAAAGGAAGTTTTAAAATCATCAACAGATCTGTTTCGAGCGCTGGCTCTCCTCAGGATGGTGTTGGGTGTCCCAAACATCTAAACAAATACCACAACACCATCCTGAGGAGAGCCAGCGCTCGAAACAGATCTGTTGATGATTTTAAAACTTCCTTTTACCATACTGTTTTAACAAATATATATATATATATATATATATATATATATATATATATATATATATATACACACACATAGACAGAAAAAGTATACATTTACATACACATACACATATACATAAATATACACATACATGTATACGTACATACACATGCACATTTTACAATCTTGTTCATGTTCTTATGAGTATCCTACTCCATCATCCAGTTAATAATAATAGCGTCATTCTCCCTCATTTCCATTCATATTGTACATTTCCATTCATATTCATATAAATTCATTACATATATTTTCCTCAAAACATATTTATTTCCATAATTCCATTCCTTCATATTATAATACATTCATGTTACCTCGTATTATACCCTTATATTCACTTTTATATAATTATCTTTTCAAGAGAGAGAGAGAGAGAGAGTGTGTATGTGTAAAGCGGGGGGGGGGGGGGGGGGGGGGGGGATAATAGAGAAGATCAATGTTAAAAACAAAACTTAGGATGAAAAATGAATTGAGAAAGGTTGCCATGTTATGTTATGACAGATGTAAATTTTGTATGGCTTTGTTCTTGAAACAGATTCATCTGTGCCGCCTGAAGTGGTGGATTACACACCAGATCAGATTTTTAATCGTACTGGTAAGTCCATGGATAAAACTACATGTCTGGAACAGAATCTGACTTTGGTACATCAAGACATACACATGGAAATTGCCATGTGTTCGGGCCAGTTTTTTTCTTTTTAAAGTTTCAGTAAAGATACCCTGAACACGTCATCCAGTCCAAGTTTTTGCAAAACCAGACTTTCTTTGACACCATGTTTAATCAGTATGTGAACGCTGTTGCAGCCAACAGTCACGATGCGGAGGGCATTCATTCAGCTGAATGAGAATTCTTTGTGTGATCACCAGTATAACTTCAAACAGTTGAAAATGGGGAATGAGTGGAAAGTCAGAGGATGTGACAACGTTGGTGTTGATGAGCATTGTGATGTTTTTGACGTATGGTGTTGAATATACAACAGCATATGTTGTACAGCACATCATGTGTGGGCAGCATTGACTTAGTGCAGCACATCTGGGTGTTGGCATGAGAAAAAAAAAAAGAATAAGAGCAAAAAATCAAGAATCCTTTGATAAATAGGCATTCTCTTTCTCTCTTTTTGATTTGCTTTTGCTATGTACCAAGAGTTTGGGGAAGGGTGTGACAGTGGGAGTTGTACTCATTTTGGTGGTAAAATTCAAGCAAGTTGATGTTGTTATCAATGGGTATGACAGGAAAACCCATTCATCAGTGTACAGGTGAATACCCCATTCTCCACATCCAGGAAAATAACGGACTTTTTTTCTGTCTGAAAAAGTTTATTGCAGGTTGAGTTGTGCACAAAATTTATGTGAATAAAGACTATTTTCTTGTTTTAGAATTAACTGTTTTTGAAAGTTTCACTACTGATAAAAATAAAATATGGTAAAAATAAAATGTGGTTAACAGGAACTGATTTCGTCCAGCCCCGAGAATTTATCCAATTTGTGTGCATGTGGCGGAGTGGGACGCGACTTTTGCTGCAATTTGTGTCAAGTAAACTCTGTTCTCAAACATTGTTAATTGGTAACAGTGGTGGTCTTGTGGATTGTATATGTGTAAAAATTAGATGGAAGTCGCCTCAGAATGCCCAGATTATTCTTTGCAACAATGCAGAAATCTCTCAGCTTCAGGGGCCTTTGACCTCTGACCACCATCAAGGGGCTTGGACACTTTGATCTGATAAGGGGCCATAAATGGCCCCCTGGACTCCCTTGTTTTCCTGCTTTTAATTTCTTGGTTTACCCATGTCAGCCAAAGTGTTTTGAAACTTACAGATAAATGGATAGATAGTCTCTTAGGATAACATTTATTGGCCTGAAAAAATCATCATTGCATCAGATCAAATAGAATTTATTAAGGCCAGCTCTTTATGACCAGTTATTCTGAAACAGTTCCTTTAAATATTTCAAGATGCTGTTGCCTTAGACAATAGCATTCTGGCAGAAAAAAAAAAAAAGGAAAATTTCAAGAAATGGGACTTTCACTTCATCAGGAAATTGTCAGGTTTTTCAGTCATAAAGTTCACTACCAGTTTCTGTAAATTCTGCAAGAGAAATTTCCCTTGTTCTATTATTTTTTTAAAAATTCTGCTCATTCTGCTTTTTAAAAAAAATCACAACTGACATGACTTCCATGGCTGAGCAGAAAGTTTTTTGTCCAAGCAGTTTGGATTCAGATTCCGGGAGGGGATGGGGAATGGGGATGGATCTGTGTAAAGCAGTGTGAAAGATGTTTTCCAGAATCTTTTGTTTTTGGTTTGCCTTAGTCCTTTGGATCATTGGTGTCAAGAACAAGGTAACGCTGACATCCATTAGTTAGTTCACGAACATAGTTAGCTGGTTCTTCCTGTGCCTCAACTGTAGGGATATCCCTGCTAAGTATTCTGAGCATTACCATGTGTTTGATGTGGCCAAATCAAATCTTTTAAGAAGTGCTTTGCAGGCAATGTCACATTTCCGCTGGTTCTGTACAGGATGCTGCCAGCAGCAAGGCGTCAGTGAGCAGTGTCTGCCAGTGTGTGCTTCCACTTCAGATGGATCGAACCCAGTGATTACAGATTCCTGTGTTGATGATTTGCCCAAGTTTATCTATTGTGGATCAGGTATGTTGGTTTTGCTGACTCATTTTTATTTTCATTTGTCTGTACATGTTACACAGTGTGTGTACTTCTTTAGTGACATAAGCTTACACGGTGTGCATGCACACACACACACATACACACACATACATACACACACACACACACACACACACACACACACACACACACACACACACACACACACACACACACACACACATATGCCCAGACCCGCTGATTACGGCTTTCTGTGTTGATGATTTATTGTTTTATTTTCTCTAGCTCAGATCTGTTCACATTGTTAACTCTTTTTCTTCACTTTGTTTATATGCTCTTTTGTGCACGCATGTGTGTGACAAATTGTCAGCCACCATCATCCACCCCATCACTCTTTCCCTTCTTTCTCTCTTTGTCTGTCTCTCGTTCAGTCACACATACGCTACTTTGTTATCACTTTTTACACCATTCTCTAGTTCCAGTCTTCACCTCCTGTCCCCCCTCTGTTCTCTCACTCCTTCCTGTACATCTGTCAGGCAGACTTTTTCCATGCTGAAACGATGGTTAGATGTGACTCTGATGATGACAGTGTTAAACGTGACATTACATGAAACGTGGTTCTACACAGGTCGGCACCCACCTCCCTTTCGTTCCCCACTGTATTTGAACTCACTGACACAGTTGCTGCAACTGTTTATTTTCCCAGTCAAGTTCGTAGGTTACATGGACTGGCTGATAATATCCTTTGCCACCCATGCCACATTAAAGAACGTCAACATTTGAGGTACTCCATCGTGAGTCATTTGCATGTGTGACTCGAATGGTAGGCGACATAACTTCACACTTTGGTGTAAAAAACTGAAGACCTCTAAGATATGAGAGACTGTCAAGTTTGATCCAAACTGCACCAAGTCTCACTGCATGTGTTGACAAATGCCAAAACAAGGTGACTCGGCCTTCTCCCATTCAAATTTTTGACTGGTGTTCATGTTGCCCTGCTAACCGGTCACTCAGACAGACCCCAGAAACATGATGGTTAGCTGAGCCCTCTAAAAGGATTAAACAAACCCCAAGTTCATGGACTCTCCATAGGCCATAATACTGGACACAGTCCTATATAAAGTGAAAAATGCCACCCGAATGGTATGCCAGAGAGGGGAGTGTTTATCTCGCTTACTACTCTTAAATCCTGTGTCAGCTTTCACTAACTGACCCAGAAGAAGTGTAAGTGGAATTTAGTTTGTAAGTCTTGAGACTGTGCATTGTATTTATGCCTTATATCTTATATCTATTCCTGATTCTGTCTGTCACTCAGTGCACAAACCCTTTTAAGTGCATAAAGTAAGATAAATCACATGGGAGCCATTCTTGATTAATTTTAAAAGTCCTGAGAAAAATTCAGAAATTTCTGTCAATAACTAGTACAGGAAAGTTGCACCATCTGTCACTAGTAAAGGACAGGGTCAAGGTGAATTTGGAATAAAAAAAAAAAATCACTTTATTATTTTAGTAAAGAGCACACGCTGAGTCCATCTGTTAGAGAACGATATCTTCCACCCCTACTAGTTACAATGTGGACATGATGACACATACTCAGACACATAGATCTATTGAAGAAGACCTTGTGAGGAGAGGGAAATTAATGTGTAACTATACTAGTGTTAAAGATTTTATCTCTTTCCTGATCTTTGGTGATTTGATTTATGGATGAAGACGTGGATTCCATGAGAGGATGTGGGTTTTAACTCCTTCACAGAACCAACATCATTGAAGGATTTTATTACCAGGCTAGTTCCTACCTACAGTTCTTCATTCTGCATTGGGCTCAGATATGTAGACTAGCACCACACAGCTGAATTTCATCTTCATATGGATACATTTCTGAGAGCTCCTGTTTAATTGCGCAGCAGATATTTGTATCTCTCAGGCCTGCATGTTCCTATTTCCATATATTTGCATATCATCTGTATTTTTTGGGCCCAGACTGACATCAGGATACATACTGAAAAAAAACATGTACAGTATAGTGAGACATGAAAATAGAAAAATATCTCAGATCTTGTGTTTTAAGTCACATCCACACTTGTAGGCATTGGGGGATTTTCTTTGGATTGTCTTTTGTTGGATGGTCTAGTTCTACACTAGAGCTGGATGGTTGCTGAGTCTAGTCTACTGCTTTATAGTTATTGCTGGCTGCTAGGGGAGCAGTAGGCACAATGTGTGGTGGAACAGAATGGGTTTTGTTGAACCACAAAACGGACTCAGAAGCAGTGCTGTTTTCTGTTCATAAGTGGTTCATGTGAACAATACTGCTAACTCCCTGTGGAATGCTGGTGCTTGGACTGTAATAGAACTAGCCTTGATGTGGCTGTACATTATGGACTTAGGAGGCATGGTGTACGAGTGATGCCACTGTAGGGGTTCAGAAAATCTGACAGATCTTTATGTTGTAATTTGATTTATTCATAATAATTCCCATTATCATCATCATTACATTCGCCACTTTCAACACCCTCTTCTTTGTATATCCAAGTCACCACTGTTGTGGTTGTCGTCGATGTTGGCATCATCATCATATCTTCACAAGGATTAGCCAAACAAAGGAAGGTGCAGTTTTTCTTTCAGATGGTCGAAATCATGAAAACTGCTGTGCACGCCAAGGTGTCCCCTCGGAGTGCCTGATGCTGTGCAGCAATGACCCACTGCAGGTGCCTAACATCACCTCAGACCAGCTGGTCTGCCTGAGCTACTTCCAGTCTATCGTTTCATGCTACCAGTATGGTGCAGGTATGAAGCTTTTTTTGTTTGTTTAGAATCATAGCATGTTCTGTTTTCAGCAGCGGATAAAAGTCGGTGTCACACAATAGAAGCGAGAAGGTAGGAGCTTATGTAGATTTTCCGTTGTGTAGTTTAATAAAAATTCAGTCATGACTTGATTGACTAACAACTGTGAAAGGTGACTGTCATGACATGAATACTTTGGATGATTCAAGCATAATGTTGCTCTTCAGTTTTGTAGGAACGTGAAGGATGGAAATGTTTATTATAACAAAAGAAAAGGGAGTGAAGGGGTGTAGGTGAGGGTTGGGGTAGGATGGGGGAAGTCTGGGAGGGGAGAAGGACAGAAGGGGTAGCAATGGGGAAAGAATGTTGTTCATACTATGATACTGACTGAAGCCAAGCAGTCAGCACATTAACTCCCCTCTTAATGGGGTACCTGAAAGTTTTCTGCACTGTATGTGATCATTTATATTGCACGTGTAAATCTGTGAGGTGGTAAAATTATATGAAAATTTTCAGGAATATTATTCCATACGAAGTTGTTGATGAAGCTTCAAAAAGGATTATGATGATTTAGTGGGAGGAGAAAGAGAAAAAGAATCTGCAGAATCTGGGAAAAAAGATAATAAACATCCGACTTCTTCTAAACTTGTGATGTATCTGCTTCAACAAGTGTGTACATTTGCTAGAAAGTGTTGAGGGGGGATTTAAGAAAGATGGGGTGGAGGCTACCAATGAAAGCTTTTTTTTTTTTTTTTCAAAAAAGATTGAAGTCTTCTTCTCGTTTTCTCATCACTCCATCTTTGTTTTCTTTATATTTTCTCTGCATGACATTTTAATCAATTTGAAAGAAAAGATGATTTCAGGGTTAATATGTGTTGCAGCCTTGCTGTATCAAAGGCAGTTTAACTTGTATAAACCAAACTGTAAACATACATGTCTCTACATTAAGTGCTTCTTTTCTTTGCATTTTGTCTCAAAGAACAGCTTATTGTTAATCCATGATGAAACTTTTGATGCCATGCAGCCCAGAATG
>JADBJO010001480.1:325000-395000 GCA_016801955.1 Conus betulinus | reverse complement strand
GATGAATGTTCTGATCCAAGGTAGGCACAGAACACCGCCTACTTAGCCCCCTACTGATGACAACAATAGCTAAGTCGCAGACTGAGCATTCCTAGCTGGTGGGCGCCATGTGTCATTCCAAGAACAGTGCTCGCACACTTTCCAATACAGGCGATCTGGACATGAACTTACTAAGCATAGTGGGAAAAATGAAGCTGAGGTCACCATGAGAGCAAGACATGAAATGCCTCAGAAGTTTAGATTTTCGTTTTCAATGCTGATCAGTGGGGATGATGCTTTGGAGTTCCATTCTGGTGGAAAACTGTATGGCAGGGCTTCATTCTGCTCTCCTGTTCATTATGTGTCCCGGCATCAGCCCAAGCACCTGCACTGTTGTTCAAAAATGAGAACTAATCTTTCAGACACACATCCATTAAGTGGATGAGACTCAACTGTGCGGTTCCAGTCTTCCCGCTTGAAGCAGTGGCAAACTCGGCTCAGGGTAGGAGCCAGTTGGGGTGGAAAAAATTCCACAGATAGATGGCGCTGATGGAAATCGATCCTGTGATTTTTTTCAGGAATTCATGGTGCTAACCACTGTGCCACGACGGTCGATTGTATGGTCACGATTTTGTTTTTTCCGTCGTCATCCCTTCTTTTTTTTTCATTGTGTTTATGTTGTGTGTGTGTGTGTGTGTGTGTGTGTGGTTTGTATTTCATTCTTATTTTGTAGTGTGTATTGTTCATATACAACTCTGTGTGTGTGTGTGTGTGTGTGTGTGTGTGTGTGTGTGTGCCACAGTAGTTGATTGTATGGTCAAGATTTTGTTTCCCTTTGCCATCCTTACTTTTTTTCCATAGTGTTTACGTTGTGTTATTTCAATCCATTCTGTAGTTTGTATTGTTCATATGCAACTATGTAGGTGTGTATGTGTGTGTGTGTGCGTGCGTGCATGCAGATCCATAGATATGTGTGTGCATGCGCGTGAATATGTAAATCAAATGAAAAAGAAACAGATTTGTGCACAGTTTAGCATAGACATACAAAACAACACACACACACGCACACACACATGCACATGCGCACGCACACACATGCACGCACGCACGCGCACACACACACACACACACACACACACACACACACACACATACACATACATACACGCACAGCGAGCAGTAGTATTTTTACCTGATTTGCTATGAACAACAGCTATTCTGAAAACGGATTTTAAGTCATTTAATGCTAATCACACAGGTTTCCACTGGGATAAACAATTTTTTTTTTGAAGTTCCATAGGGTTTACTGTAATGGCTTGTTTACAGAAATGTGTTGAGGCAGATTTGCTTAGATGAGTTCATTTTGTTCTTTTCTTGGGAGGGGAGGCAGGGATTATAAGTTTGTTATATCACTGATTATTAAATTAAATCCATCTGAATTATGTCGAACAATTAAAATCCATCTGATACTCTTTCTGAAATGAGAATAAGCAACACAAACACACACACAAACAACACACACACACACACACACACACATGCAAGCAGGTGCAGGCATGTGTGTGCGCACCCACACTCACACACACATGCAGACACACACACACACACACACACACACACACACACACACACACACACACACACACACAAGAATGTTCATAGCCTCACCACCCTGGTTTTTGCAGTTTGCTGTGGAGTGCGGAAAGTGAAGGAGGAATGTGTGACTGCACTGTGTGTGCCGCACCTGTGGGACACCTTTAACGTGAATGCCATGATCAGCTGCTCTGAGTTCTTGCCAGACGTCTTCGCCTGTTTGACTGGTAGGCACGGGGTTGATGTCTGCTGAATTCTAAATTCCGTTCGGCTGAGATGAAACGATGTGATGTAGAGGATGAGAGAAATTGACGTGACTGCTGACATTTTTTAGGGTCCGTTCATAGCCAAGCCTTATGGGAAATGTGGATAGTAATTGAATTTATTGGTACCAAAAGTATGTGTGCAGACGCACGCACACACACACACACACACACACACACACACACACACACACGCATGCATGCATGTATACACACATTAAGCATTACATATACACAGACACACTGACAGTCACATACACGGGGACACACACACATACACACACACACACACACACACACACACACACACACACACACACAATGATGATATAGAAACGAGACTGATCATGCTGTACAAGGTGGAATTCTGACTTTTCCAAGTTGACCAAGAATGCCAGAGAAGCGCGGAGTGTCTCTTCCTGGGCGGAGAGGGCTCCTGACAGGATGATCAAGTCTTGGTTTTTCTGGAGAAGGTCTCCAGGTAGGGATGTGTGAAAGCAAGCGTCTGACAGGTCTAGGCTCCTGGCCCAATCTCCTGGAACAAAAACCGCGTGTAGCTGGCAGACTTTCCATAGAAAACCTTGGAGTGGAAAAGTAGAGGTTTAGCCTGCTGGCCTCACTTTCCATTCATTCATCATCATCATCATCATCATCATCCCTATTACCCCTCCTGGGGTACAGGCTGCTAACCAAGGACCTTTGGGCATCTCTGACCTGGGCTCTTCTTTCTAGCTGGTTCCAAGTCATCCCCATGTTCCTGATGTCTGCTTCCAGTCCCTATGCAGGTGTTCCTTGGCTGGCCTCTTTTTCATTTTCCTTGGGGGTTCCATGTTAGGGCTTGTCGGGTGATGTTGCTTGCAGGCTCCTGCAGCTTTCCATTCCTTAGAAACAAGACAAGGATGATGAAGAAGCTGGAAGGAGAAAGAAGAGCAACTCCATAATGGCATCTTCCAGGAGCAAAGGGTCCACTTCTACTGAAAAAACTGCAGGCTTGGATGAGTCTGTAGGGATCTTGGTCCAAAACTGGTAGTGATGTCAAAAGGGGGAGCTGAGAGGAAATCTTGAGGTCGCCATACCACAGACAGTAACCCAAGCATCAACAAGATGGCCTCTCATTGAATGGAAGAAGGTGTCAATAAGCAAGGGGTAGAAGAGACGTGGTCTCATGAAAACTAGTGATCATTGGAAAGGGAATTCCCGAATGGTGAAGGGCACTGGATAGATGCCTCATTGAAGCCGTAATTTTCTCTCTTTTCATCTTCAACTTCTGTTATTATCATAAATTTTATCATTTAATATACAATTCTGAGAGATAAGGACGAGAGAGACAAAAAGAAAAAATTCAGAAGAGAGGAATATTTATTATTCGTCAAGGTTATGTCAAAGGTCATAACTGCAGCAATTCCCGAAGCATAGATAGCTCTCTAACTTATTGAAGAGAAGATTGTGCCTGGTTGAAGAATGAATGATACTTAGGAAACAGGTAAATTTGCTACGCATAAAAACCCCCCAACAATTTATAGCATCGCCATGGTCCAGAATTTGGTGGACATGCTCCCAAACAGTACCTTTGTGGAAGGAGACTAGGCAAGGCAAAGGGAGGGCCAAAAATCCACTGGCAGTGAACCATGATAAAGGAGTGTTACGATACCGCCCACAAAGGGTTGCTTGTGAAAAGGCAAACCATGAAACAAAGTGTAAATAAGAGTAGTTTGCGCGAAAGTGAGTGACAGGCCAGTGATTTTCAACTCAGAAAGTGTGAAAGAGATTTCCAGAAAGACCACTTGTACACAGAGAATACCAGCTGGGAGAAATGTGTGTCGAAAAAGGATTGATTGAAAGCATCATGAAATTGCATGATGGAAAGCATATTACTTGCCACCGACCAAGCATAATGACTGCGTTCCTAGCCAGTGAAAACTCTGAATTACGAACAGAAACATCCGAAACATCAACATAATATTCATCACATTCATCAACATTCTCCTCAGAAGCGCTGAACACACTCTCTCCTGCATTCTCACCAAACCTTTGAGACGACTGTTGGGGTCCACCTAGTCCTCACGACCAGCCTGTCTAGGGCTTGCCGTTTTGTACATGAACCCCCCCCTCAAAGCCGCTCCAACCTGGTTGCTCTCCAGGCGTGTGCAGCTTGGCGGAAGCTGACTCGTCTGAGGCTTATGCATACTGTCATAACCCAGCTGCTCCTCAACATTTATGAGGCATCCAGGGGTAGCTGACGTGGGACATGCTGGGGAGATGCTGGCGTGTCTCCTTTGACCCCAGGACCGCTATAGACATGGTGTGGCGGGGAGTGTCAGGTGTAAGTGGCCAGACCGTGATGGACATAGGAGCTGAAATCAAACACTGTACACCACGTAGAGTCTAACCAAAGCTTTGCACAAGCAACAAGGTGCAAGCAGTGCAGGTCTCATGTGAATCGAAGGTAGAAAGATATTTACAACATGCAGAATATGTCGGAAATGTTCTGGGAAAGGCAGAAGACTGGGCCGACTTGGCAGACGCAAAGCCAGGATGCTTGATGAAATAGGTGACAGCTCTTGAAGAGAAGTGATGACACAAAGCAAGCGTTTAGAATTTCTTGAAGTGTAGCAACCAAAAGTGCATTTTCTTCCTCCGAAGCAAAGGCTGACACAAGAAGATATTTATGGAAATCCATAGCGCAAATGGAACTGAAAACTTGAGGTTGAGAGATGAGAGAAATGTGCTCCTTTGCCAAAGGAAAAGGAGAAAACTGAACTCATTCGCAGGGCTTAGTGTTGTAAGCTGTCACAGGGGGTTCACCCTAGCAGGCTTAGTGGAATAGAAGTGAGTTACCTCCCCAATTTTTGGGAGGCGGGGATCCTGATGTTTGGTGATGTTCCACACCAAGTGGAGAAAAGGCATTTGTTTGGGCAGATAAGTAGGTGGAAAAATGCTCATAGGTAGGTCCACAGAACATTGAAATACATATGCATATGATAAACATGACATTTTATTGTTAAGGAGCATATAATGGAGCAAGCCCTGTGGACATGATGAAACTTGTTGTAGGTCTGTTTACGGGATAAAAATCCTGAGAATCTTATAGTAAGGATTCAGTTAGCGTGAGCCAAATGATGGTTTGGGGCAAAGTTTTGCTCAAATGAGCCTTAAAGATTTATAAAGGATGTGGAGAAAACTGTTTTGACATGGAAGACATGATCTTTCACTGTGAGGATGACATAATCTTCAGCATTGCAGAGAGAGAGAAAAAACAAAGTAAACAAACATGTAAAACTGGTCCACAAAGCAATACTTCCCAAATGGCTGGTATCTGGGAGTGTTCTCTTGCAATTTTTTTTTGTTTCTTACATTTGAAGGAAACAGTTGTCCAAAATTTACTTGTTTGATTTGTATTGTATATAAGATAAGCATTACTTTACTCTGTTTTTGCTTGTACATTTGTAATTTAGCATTTTTCCCAGCAATGCTGCTGCCTGTTTCAGTTTCCAGTTTAGTGAAGGTGGAAGATACTTGTCTTTTACACAAAAATGCCTCCCCTTAGTGAATGTGTGCACCAATAAGCACAGCAGCTTAAACAGATTTTGTTTTTTTTTTGCACATGTGCACACACATGCGCGCGCACACACACAACACACAATGCACACACAGAAACACACACATACACACACACACACACACACACACACACACACACACACACACACACACACACACACACACACACACACACACACACACACACACACACACACACACACACACACACACACACACACACACACACATCCACTCATGTGCACATGCACATGCACAGTTATAAAATTAATTGTTTTGTGACAGATGAGCGTGACCATACAACATGCTGCAGCAACAACCACGTCCCTGATGAGTGTCTGCCCATGTGCAGTGGCTCCCCCCCACCTTTCAATCACTCCCTTGCCATCTGCTTACCTAAGCTTCCAGTCATTGAAGCCTGTGTACAGCAGGGACAGAGTAAGTGAATCGCTGGGGAATGTGTGTGTGTGTGTGTGTGTGTGTGTGTGTGTACATGAGTGAGTGGTGATGTGCATGTATGATAGAGTGCATGTGTGTGTGGGGTATATGTGTGTGTACACAAGTGCTCTATGTAACCAGTATGCCTGAACTGACAGTATTCATACTTTTTAGTGGAGATGTTTTTTTATGGGTTGGCTTTAGCGCTTGAATGGAACACTTCACAGTTACATTTTTAACGTAGTTTCTGATGGCAAATAAACATTTTCTAAAGTAGCCAGCCCCTTCTTCCTTCCCTCCCCCATCCTGCTTGTTGATACAACTACAAAGAAAACTAATAAAAGCAAGCACAGTGTGAACCATAGAGACCCTGACAATGTGTCACTGAGAGAAGTAGAGACATTGTTAAAGTCCTTTGTTCACACACACACTCACACACACACACACACACACACACACACACACACACACACACACACACAGACAGACACACACACACACACACACACACACACACACACAAAAAGCTGAGTAGTCAGCAGTGAGAAATACCGCTTTCCAGTCAGTTGACAAACGAAGCATTTAGCGGACTGCTGGAGTGATTTCTTCACCTTATAGAGGGGTGTTGTGGTTATCCAGGCACTCAGCCCCCGGCACCTACAGGAATTTATTTGGAGTCTGTGACGGCTCACTCTGCGACAGTGAGCTGGGCTGACCCCACTGTCACTGGGAGAGAGCCTGTGGATGTCTACCATGTTCAGCTGAAACGTGGCAGTGAGGATGCTCTCCCATCATCGGTGAGGGCAAATTTTGTGCGTGTGTGTGTGTGTGTGTGTGTGTGTGTAAGTAAGTAAGTAAGTAAGTGTGTCAGTGTATGTGTGTATGTGTATTTGGACAGAGTGTGTATGTGCATGCGCATTCAGATCAGTCTGAAAATAATACTAAAGTTGTAGTCTCCACTATTTAGTAGTTGATATTGTTTGGGTAAATTGTACTTGCCAGACCTATTTATCAGTGAGATTGCAACATGTTCTGTACACACTTGTTTTGCATTGTACAGACAGCGATTTTGCCCCTTTCCGGAATTCATTATTCCCTACTATCGCATGAGTGTGCATATGATTTGTGAAACATCATCTCTTTTTTTTTTTTTTTTTTGTGGAACATATCCGTGAATCATTTCTAGAGTGATCAGGTCAGAGTCACTGATTACTGCTTGGGTGTTTGTTGAATGTTCCTTTCTGAAATCAATGCTGAACATTTTGAACACCGACAGTGATCTCCAGGAGTATGTGAAGGAACATTTCTGTCCAATCATCACAAGTACACTTACCATAGTTATGTATGTTTTCTGTTTGTTTTTGATTAGATGGAGGTTGTGGGAACATCCGTAGAGCTTACAAACCTGACAGAGACAGAGCTGTATACAGTACAAGTGATTGCTCAGATTGGAAACCTAAGCAGTTTACCGTCTGCTGCTATCAAGTTTACAACACTGCCAGGTAAGTCCAGCTGAAAATATTGGTAAGATTCTGAGATTGTGTTCTAGTCTTGACAGGAAAAAAAAAATTGTTGACTTGAGAGAAGAAAAAGTATTTATAACAGTGAAACATTAAACAAGGATTAATAATAAATGAACGATTTCCATTATAAATTCTACCATTGGAAGTATGCAAAAAGAGAACAGTGTTGGTTACAGAGAACTTTATGGGGAAGAATGGAAATGGTTTGTGAAGTGTGTTCTTGGAACATGGTTTCTGGTTTTTAATTGTAATTACATAATGTTGTGTGTATGCCGTGCAAGTAAACGTTGTATCCATGCCAGTGCAACTGAGGGTCTGAGTATTCCTAAAAATTTCAAAATGTTCCAGTAGAATTTTCAAATTGTTCCTGAAATAGTTCAGAGGGTTTGGCTTGTGAAGGAAACACAAGTTATCTTACTAAAAGTTTTTATGAAATACTTGTCTGTCCGGACAAAAGCTGTAATCCAATCTGGCATGAACAGATGCCTTTAAACCAGGAAAGTTGGGAGAGCAAGGGAGCTAACCATGCCTTTAACCTTAATCTGCCCAGAGAGGAATTGCCTCTTAATTTGTCAGTTCCACTAGTGAACACTGTTTCAGTTCCCAAACCTTCTCCACATGAAGTAGGGAGGTGGGTGGGTATTCTGGTGTTTTGACAGATAAGTATTTCATAAAACTTACTTTTAATAGGAAAAGTCCTTTTTCTCATACTTAACCTGTAACAAAGAACAAGTTCGATAACTCTTTCTTCTATGATGAGTTATATGCCTATAACTCTGTAATGCTGCTTACAACACCAATTGCATTGTAGAAATGCCAACACAGAGCACACAGAACAAACAAGCAGACATTCCCCCACCAGGCTTGTACATATATATTTACTGTTTGTTGTTCCTTGCCTCGTTGAAGATTTCCTTTCAAACTTACCAGCCCAAACAAATGCCTGAATAACAAAAAGGTAGGTGAACACCCTCGCCTGCTATAGGGAGGACATAAACCCACACAGAAAAGTTTGTCCCCTGAATCAGCAATGGGCTAAGAAAGCTTATAAACTGTCCCTTTCATGAAAACTGGAGGTGAATGATTAGTCCCTTATCACCATCTCAAATACAGAAAGCAGGCTGTAAAGTAAGATATTGAGTATATTTACAAACATGAAGAAGTGAGGTAATATAATCTGACCCCAGGAAAAAAACGAAGGTTAAAAGCAAGACCTGGTAAGACAGGCTGCTGGCTTGAGCAACAAAAATACCTCGAAGGAAAGTTAAACCAAACAAAACAACATACACGCACACTTCACACACACACACACACACACACACACACACACACATACAATCAAATGAGATGTGTTGCTACACTAGGACACCAGCCCTCAAGAGAGTAGAAGCTACAAGATTCAGTAAAGCATGTAACCGCTAACAAAAGGCATGGTTAAGTGAAATAACCATGAAAAATACAAAGTGTGCAATAAAAAGATGCACAAAGGCCTAGAAATCATTATGCCCCCAAAGGAATCAAAGCAAAGTCACAGCAAAGTGTGTTTCACAGTCTAAGCAACAACACTATCTCCAAGACAATCCAGGGCTGTCAGATCTACCATTTCCAGCAGGTATCTTGGGGTTTCCAGGGAAAACCAGCCATGCATACGATGTTGGCAACTGGCCAAGGAAGCCATGACTCCATGTGCCCTTATACCCATTTTGGGGAAAAAAAATGTTTTCTAACCATAGCCACAAGCCCGATGGATCGCCTGTCTGATCCAAGAGTTTATTGTCTGGGTTCAAAGAAGAGTCTTTATTAATTTGAGCCATAGCAAAGAGATCTAGTTGCAAAGTGAAACGACTGCAGGCGGAAATCTAAACAAATCTTAAATAAATGTCAGCGAACCGCCCAGAGAAACGTGGACAAACGAGTCACAAGACAAACCACAACGCGTTTCAACCTCTTAGGTCTTCTTCAGGTGCAACAAACATGAAACAAATAACGAAAATGCACTTAGCTTTGATCGCTTCTGTGTTCTTTCTTGCGCTGAACACAGAAGCGATCAAAGCTAAGTGCATTTTCGTTATTTGTTTCATGTTTGTTGCACCTGAAGAAGACCTAAGAGGTTGAAACGCGTTGTGGTTTGTCTTGTGACTCGTTTGTCCATGTTTCTCTGGGCGGTTCGCTGACATTTATTTAAGATTTGCATAGCAAAGAGGTTTTAGATTCTTGTGTCTGTTCTCTGAAGATAAATCCCTAGAGCTGTCATTGGGATTAGGACAGGGTTATAGTCAAGGGCCATTGTTTTGGCCTGCAATTCATATTGCATACAATGTTGGAAACTGGCCAAGGAAGCCCAGATGCCATGTGCCCCTATACCACACATGGGGAAAAAAAATGTTCTTTTGTCAAGAAAGAATGTCAGGTAGAGATAGTACCCTAGCCATCTGAAGGCCATTATTCTGGTCTGCAGTTTTTGGTCAAGAAAGAATGACAGATAGAGACAGTAACTAAGCCATCCTCTTGCCTCTTCAAGAGCCATGGTCTCTGGCGAAGGCATCAAGTCAAGTCAAGTAAAGTAAACTTTATTATCTCAATTTGAGAAATTAATTTGTGGTCGCACACATTCACAGCAAATAAACAATAATTTTGTCACATTACCCATTTTCACATATGACATACATTCATATAAAGGATTTTGGATTTCAATTAAACATCTCCTCGGTTCATAAAATCAATGGACAGGGGAATAAAACTTTGTTTAAATCTGACACCTCTGCATTTAACCGATCGATATCTTCGTCCTGACTGAAGAAGGTCATATTGATTTGCAAGAACGTGGGTCTGGTCACACGCAATCTTCTTCGCTTTACAAACAACACGGCACCTGTACAGCTCACTCAGACTTTTTTGTCTCTCACCAACGATTTTTCCTCCCACGTTCACCACTTTCTCAAGCACATTTCTACTCTTCACAGTCAACCCACCATACCAGCACATAAATGAGAAAGTTAAAACAGACTCCAAGAAGCATGAATAAAATGTCCGAAGAATGTCAGTATTCACATGAAATGATCGCAGCTTGCTATCGCAGCATGAACCTCACACTCGACAGGCAGAGATCATGTCAAAGACAGCAGGAAGAAAGTCTGTAGAATAAGGTTCTCGAGAGAGCAGGTGACAAGAGGCTCAAAGTCATGAGTGGCCAGACACTCCAGCACCAGAAATCAGATCCACTTTGGGGATCTGTTGGTGGTGTGATGCCCTGAGCAGAGGCATGAAACAAGCTCTGTTAGGAAGAGATCATGGGCATCATCAATTATTCTCCCCATGAATGAAAAGTCTAATTGCTGATCCAACACCCTAGATAGTGCTTTGCTTTCTCCCTTTCTCCAAAATGGGCCACACCTTCATATCTTGAATCTCTTTAGAAGCAGATGAAGTGCCAGACACCTGCATTACCTAGAAAACATTTTCTACTTATTTTCATACACTTTCAGAGTTGATTCTCTCTTGCCAGTCAAGATCTCGCAAGAAGGGTAGAATTGTCTGAGTGCAGAGAAATCAGATATTGTCTTTCTTCAGAGAGACATGAAACTGGCTTGGAGAGTGAAGTACTCTTGGTCCCTATGCTGCCTCCTTGATCTGGGTTGAAATCAGATGGTATGGCCTGGAAGGGAGAGGTTTTGGAATATTCACCGGAAGACTGATGAGAAGATTGATCAGTCTCAGTGGAAAGTGGACCCATGTATTTTAAAATCTAGATGGAAAGATGAAACCTGCCTATTGTTGAAAACATTTTGCTCATTATTATCTGTCCAAACTAATGCCTTATCTCCACTTAATGTGGAACATCAACTTGTTATCAGGATCCCCTCTCCCCAACTTTGAAAAAAAAAAAAAAATGGAAGAGCAGGGAGCTCACTTTCCTTCAATTCCTAGATTAGCTAGCAAGAGGGATTGCCTTTAGTGAGTTCACATTGCCCCATTATTGAACTAGCTTTCTCCTTTTCCATAGAGGAACACACCCTTTTTGGCAGTCTGTTCTTCACAGGCTTGGATTCTCATTGTAGTGGATTTCTATAAACGCCAGTTTAGGCTTGCTTTTTCCATGAAGAGAGAAGCTCTCTTTTCTTTGGCTTCTCAGGAAGGAATTTTGTTTGATAATTCACAGAAATTTGCTGTCTATTGCTACCTTGTTTCAACTGTCATCCTCTTCATGCTTTGCCATGGCTTCTTCCAAGTTGGCTCCAAAAGCTGCTGCTGCCTTGACAGCTTCTCATGTCAGTCCTTCTTGCCTTCTCATTGATATGCAGACCTGTTTACCCTTACGATTTTGCCGTAATTTTTACGGAAAAAAATAGAAATTACGGGAATTACAGCCCTCCTAAAAAATTAAGGGAAAAAAATCAAAGAAATGAAATTGTTAAACACGGCCGTCTCTTCCAAATCTTCAAAAGTTGTGAAAGTATTGCGAGTATGAAGATGAAGTTTTTTTTTTTTTTTTTTTTTTTCAAATTACAGGTTTTTGTCAGAGATATTACAGGTACACAAATTTGTGGTAAACAGGTCTAGAAATGCATGAGACCTCTGTCTCCTGTTCTGGATGTTGTGCTTTCTCGCCTCATAATTCATGTGAGGATTGCTTGGGTGGCATTTGGTTTGCGGGTTTGATGTTCCTGTTATTTTTCTTGATGGTCCGCGGGTTTGGGCTTGAGAATCAGCCTCCTTTCCCAGCCACATCCATTCCATATAGTGGTACGCAGTGGAGATGGGCCATCCTTTTCAATATTCAGGAGTTTGTCTGGACAGGCAAGAGTAAGGAAAAGGAATTTTGCTGCTAAAAGTAGTTTTACGATATACTTATCTGCCCAAATACTAGGACACCCTCCCACCTCCCTGCTTAGTTAGTTGGAGAAAGGTGTGAAAACTGAACTACTTCGTGTGGAGTGAAACGCTGTAAACTCATTTGGGGCAATTTCTCTTGAGGGCTAATCTCGGGATTGAGGTGAATTTAGTTTCATGTTGTCCTGGTTCTTGTTTTTAGGGGGGAAAGGGGGGGGGGGGGGGGAGGATCCTGACAATATGGTGATATTCTATACCGAATGGGGATAAGGCATTAGTTTGGGCAGGTAAGTATATTGTAAAATGACTTTCAGTAGTAAAATCCCTTTTCTGTGAATGATATTATTACCTTACAGTAGGAAAGCTTGGTTCTCTTCTTTATCCTTATAAACTGTGATTTTTACATTTTTGTTAATTTTTTTAAAAATCTTCATGCAAACTACGATAGCTTCTATGAACATCTGTTGTGTTTCCAGAAGTGTGTGGTATGGTTTGGGCATTAGAAACTCCCCCTCACTGACCCCAACACTTAGTCCATCTCCCCCTACACATTTGCACACACACACACACACACACACACACACACACACACACACACACACACAGAGTCATATTTGTACACACAATCGCTATCGTACCTTCTTACCTTCAAAAGCATATAAACTTTTTTGTTTTTAATCAGTGCTATGTCTGAGCAACTGTAATATGGCCCAGTGCTTTCCCCATACCAGAACATTGATTTTTTTTTTGTTGTCTTTACAGAGACAACACCAGCATTCAGACCAACGGTTGATCACAATCTGACAAGTGAGTTGCACATTTATTAGCTTTTGTACTGTATAAGAACTTTGATGCCAGTAGTATTTCACATATATATATATATATATGTGTGTGTGTGTGTGTGTGAGAGAGAGAGAGAGAGAGAGAGAGAGAGAGAGAGAGAGAGAGAGAGACCATACATATGGCCACACAAAACCAGCAATTCATACTATCATTTACTGGAAATTGTCACACACACCCCGCCACAGTTCTCATTTTGTTGTGTGCGAATTAGGGAATGTCAGACTTGTGCCAGGTTGGGATAACCCCAGGGGACTGCTACACCTCTCTGGTTGGAGAAGATGAAGGGGGAAGAGGAGGAGGATGTACTGTCTAACCCTGTGACGTGTATCGCCACAAACAAACGATAATGGGGGCAAGAGGTGTGAGTGGAGACAGTCCATTGCCAAGCAGTATCACGTGAAAAAGGTCAAACATGGAGGGAGGTCAGGGGGACAGAGCCAAGTCTTGACCTGAATCTTGGGGAGCAAACAGAATCATCAGCAGATGCACACATCGCACATCCACACACACAAAACGCATGTGCGTGCAAAAGCACATGCACACACACACACACACACACACACGAACATACATGCGTATGCACACATGAACATGCATGCATACACATGCTTGCATGCACACACACTCACACACACACATGCCCGCAAGCACACACACACACACACACACACACACACACACACACACACACACACACACACACACACAACACACACACACGTGCACACATGTGCACAAACATTTGCACACACATACCCTTGTATGAAAACACATAAGTACACACAAAGTGCAGTAGCAATGTTTCTCAGTGCTGTTGTCTTTTAATGCACGTTTATGTTTTCAGAGTGCTGTGAAGACTCTGGGATGCCAGCAGTATGTTCTCAGGGGTGTGTGTATGCTCCCAACATGACGGCCTACTATGCCAAAGTTCTAATGACCTGTGCACCTTTCATCGGTTCCGTGCTCACGTGTGCTGCAGGTAGGTTGCAGTGTGTTCATATATTATGCTCTGCAGAAATATTGTGAATAATTTTAAAACTAAGATTCACATTTTTCTTAGGGAAAATGACTTCACTAAAACAGGAAATTTATCATTATTAGTTACTATATAAGACATTGTGAATCATTAGTGAAGATTCATATGTTTCTTGAGGAAAGTTACTCCACTAAAACAGATTTATCATCATTAGTTCTGAAAGACATTGTTAGTCATCTGCCCTTGACTAGACATCGAATTATCTTATTGAGTGAACCAATTTGAGAAGACAGGTTATTGTTAGCTTTGCAACACAGTGCAAAGTGTACATGAGCTATTCTTCTCATAATACCCAAATGCCTTATTCATATTTGGCATTAATTAAACTCTACTGAAATGATTCAGTTTTTGTTTCATTCATTCCCAGGGAACATGCTCTTACCTTGGTCTTTTCTTGAGCGATGGAACCCCGCTTGAGCCCTTTCAAGTCTTGAATCAGAAGTTCAGATGGCAACTCATTCTGCTTTCATCGGGCCATATTTTCCGGTCTAACACCAGGATAGTCCTTGAGTTGTCTGTGTGCTTGAGGCATTGTCTGCTGTGAAGCTTTGCTTTGTCATAACGCGCATGTCATCACGCTTGTCATCTGGTGATAGCTTTGGTGTGTCATGCTGATATTCATGAAACTTGCATTTTGTGCACAATACTTTGTGTTGTTGTTTTTTAAGTGCGTATCATGGCATCGAAAAACATTTTGAATTTGATTTGTATTTCAGATTTTAATTTGAGTTGAGGCATCATTGCTGCCAACTCTTCTTAAAGTCACTTGTACTCAGATTGGTGCCTTCTTCCTGACTGTCACAAACAAAATGTGTTGATTGTACAAAATGGCTTCTTTTTTTCTACTGTGTGCCTGAAAGCCTTAGTCACAACATAAAGAAACATTTTGAATTGACTCATGTTTCAGCCTTTTAATTTGAGTTAAAGCATTGTCTGTTGCCAGCTCTTGTGTATGTTGCTTGTACTTTTAATTGATGTCTTCTCGCTGACTCTGACAAGACGTGTTTTAACAGCATACCTCTTGTGAAAAGCCGTACCTCTTACTTGGAGGAAACTTTTGAGTGTCTCAGCTTCTTACATTGAGTCCATTTGATCATGGTTGACTTGTTTTGTTCTGTGTCGGTCAACTCTCCCATCCACACCAACTTTGTACTGGCATGGAAGTGTGTTTAAGTAAGCCTGCCTCCTCAATTCTCTCGGTTTCATCCTATGAGCACCTAACAAATTATACTGTGTCAAAAAGACACTGTGTTTCATTGGGGAAGATGTCATGCCCCTGGAAAGGCTCCAAACTGGATGGTTTCCTGATTTGAAAAGAGATTCACTGGAGGTTAGTGCGACCTTTTATACATATCAGATGGGAGAACAGGACAACCTCGGCAAGAACCAGTTCAGTTTCAAGTATGTTTGGTGTGAGTCAGAGTTTGGATGTGCATACGGACTACTGTGATTTTCAGAGTGAAGACACTAATTTTTTTCTTTAATGATTTTTCAGAGGCCACTTCTGAGTTATTTCTAGCTTGTTCTGCTATGGCTTATTTTTGGTCAGTTATTCGTTAGACATCTACTCTGGACACCTTCTGATTTTGAGAGACACTCCTTTAGCTTTTGTATAATTTCCTATGATCTAGAGGTCACAACGCACTTATAGTGTTCTGTGGGTTCTCTGTTCATTTCTTATGTGGGGGTTAAAGGTATAAAACCGGTTACGAAACAATCTCCTTTCTGTCCTTAATCAGTGTCTTGTCTTTATAAACCTAAGGCTGCGGCATTGTGGGTCTGTTTTTCTGCTGTTTTTGCAAGTCTTCAGATGGGCTAGCTTCGGAATTGTCTTGCTTAGAGTTGTCTTCTCAAATGAAATGAGACGAGGTTTCTGTTCTAGCAGGATTTCCGGGGCATTTTATGAGTAGCAGAGGGTATTTCCCCATTATACCTTCGGTTTGATGTTGCTGTTCCCTATCTTCCCAGATGAATGGACTGAGGGGTTATGCGTAAGTGAATATCTCTTTCTGTGAAATGGACAGGGCATTGACAGCATGCACCAAGGCTTTGCAGAAGTGACATAAAACATCTGAAGCTGATGGTTCCATCTTGGTGAAAAGGACTGTGAGGAGTGTTCAGAGTTTGATATGTTGATGTGAACATTGTCTTGTTCAACAGCTGTTTGGAGGGGAGGACTTGTCCTTTCCTGGACACAGTCGCAGAGATGTTCAGTTTGCCAGGAAGGTGTTCTCACCAACAGAGAGAGTCCTAAGGACTGGCAGAACAGTAGATATGCAGTCCCAAACATTCAGAGGTCTGGCAATCGCTCCCTCATGGTTTTTGATGCAGGCCACCACTATGGAGATGTATTTTGCAAAAAGTCTCTGGCTTATCTTTCAGAGTCTTAGCTGAAGAAATTCAGAACTTTTAACATAGCCTGCAGCTGTTGGACATTGACATAATTGGTCCATTCCTGAGATGACCAGGCTCTACTGACCTCCAAAAACTGGAAGAAGGTAACAGGCACCACAGCTAGACTATTTCACATCAACACAGATGATGTGTGACAAGTATGGCAGAATTAGAGAAACTCCTGACTTTAGTTGCTCCAGGTTGAACCAAGGCTGGAAAGCCGTAATAAACTCTTGAGACATTGGTCGAAGAATGTCCAGCTGGCAAAGGATTGGTTCAAAACATCATTCAGTGTCCACAAGAGGGGACGAAGATGCATGCAGCAAAGGAGAAACAGATCTGAATGTTTCAAGGAGAGGCAGGTTTAGAGTGAATGGGGGACTGAATGAATAACAGTTTTGTCTGCCCTGCAGTCTGAGAGCAACTGGATTGATGTTGGAGCAAGATTCAGGTTGAACATGCATAAGTGCAGACACATGCATGCACACACACACACGTGCGCACACACACACACACACACACACACACACACACACACACACACTTTACATACTTAGCGTAATTCACTGTTTTAAGAAAAGACATTAAAATAAAGACCTACACTCACACACATTGCAAGTAAAATAGGCCTGCACTGATTTAGTCGTGCTATTACAGCACAAAAGAAGTCATTTCAGAAAGCTTCATACTGATCAGAATAAACTTTTGATGAGGACTTAAATTTTTTACTGGCAAGGCATATACTATTGGTGTTTCCATTGATTCATATATCTTTTCAGATGGACGTGACCACACTCCTTGCTGCATGCAGAAGGATGTCCAAGAGATCTGTTACGGGATGTGTGTGTTGAACAAACCTGGACCATTGAACCCAGCTTTTATTGCCTGTCTGAATGACACAGCCAAGATTGTCACATGTTTTGATGAAGGACTGGGTAAGCCTAGTTTATAATCCTGAAGCCAGGAGATGGTAGTGCTGTTGCAGTCTGAATGTTCATATACAATGGGGAATTTGGGGCAATGTCTATATCCGTTCCAAGTGTTCTAGTGCAAGCTGGGTATTTTCATGTTTTCAGAGTCCGCTGAAGCTCATGTGGATTACAGGACATATAACATGAGTGTCTAATCTATCCATCTTTTCATAGTACATTTCAGGGTAGATTTAGGTAGCAGGTGGTATTGTGCCAGAAGAGGCTCCCAGTGTAACCTAAACGTTAGCTACTATGATGGACACCTGTTTCTATTTTTACAAAATCTGCATGTTCCCCCCCCCCCCCCCCCCCCCCTCTCCCCCTCTGCCATTTTTGGTCCCCAACCCCCCCCCCTTTCGTTGCTGTTACAAAATCTGCTGCTAGGTTCTTTCACCCCAACCTCGGTTTAGACTTCCCTTCCATCAGAACTTGATCTGCCCCTGCATTCCCATATCAACCACAACTGATGGATGCATCCATAAGATGCATTCTTAATGGGATGAAACCGACCTGCATAGCATCATTCTTTCTGTTTGAGTCTCTTTAACCCTGGATGGGAGATGCAGGGCCCCATACCCTTGGTAACTGACATGTCCTTAAGAACACGTCCATGAAGGGAGTGAAAGGGGATTGTGTGGTGCCAGTTTTTCAGCTTGAGTACATAGCAAACTCCTTTACTCTGGGAGGAGACGGTTGTGGCTCAAAACTTAAGCTTAAAGAAGCATCCTTGTAGGTAATGTATATTACGTGCGTTTCTTCCAGAGCAGATAGCAAACTCAGGGATCCAGGATAGGATTGGACAGGATAGGGCCCCAAATTTGGGCTATCTCTGTTAGGATTCAAACCAGTGTTTTGTCAGTCACACAGTCCTTTTTTTTTATGATAGTGACAGCCACAATGACTGATTTTACATTTTTGTATTTTCACAATGTTGTACCTGTGTGCAGATGATCTGGTGCGCATGCCTGAAAATGTGGTTGTGACTAACATCACCAGTTACACCCTCACTATCCAGTGGAATAATCCAGAGACCGGCCCTTCACCTGATAAATATGAACTTCAGTATACTACAGAATCACAGCCAGTTAAGGTTTGTGAGATGTTTGATTAAGAATAAGTGTTCCTGGTTGAGTGTGTGTGTGTGTGTGTGTGTGTGTGTGTGTGTGTGTGTGTGTGTGTGTGTTTATGTGTGCGCGTGTGTAGAACAGTGACTGCTTGGCCATAGAGTGGTGCAGCGGGTTGTTGGTGCACAACTGTCAGCACGCTGACCTCCTATCAAAGACAAGTGCATAAGACACAAGTCCAGAGCGTGCTGACAGTCACAAAGATGATGCAGAAAGCCCCCAAACAAGCATTACTCAGAGGACTTGTGTCTTAGCCTGTATCTGCACTGTGTAGTGGGGAGTATCTCTCGCTATATATATCACACTGGCTCTAAGGGGGCAGAGACCTGTTGTTTGGAATATAACTAGAAATTGAAAGTTTTTTGGCCAGTGAGGTTAGAGTTCCAGTCTCTTCGGGTGAAAAGCCCCTGATTTCATTTCTCCAGTGCAAAAATGATGCTACCACAACCTGGCCCTATCAACCAAATAATGGAGTTCTGGAAGAGGTGGTGCCTTTCTGCCTGAGTCTTTTTATGACTATTTGGCACACATATACTCATAGACATATGTTTATGAAATAGTACAAAACAAAATAACATTGTTTACTACACTGGGTTATGCCCGTGATCTATTCATCTGTCCGTATTAATGCTGGTGTCACTCAAAGTTTGAAACACAGAGGTGTTTGTTACCAAGTTGTGCACCAACAACCCGCTGCACCACTCTATGGCCAAGCGGTCACTGTTGTCAGTGGGGGCTGTTTATGAGATGTCCTGCATTGGTTGGATCAGAACAGACGCCATGAAACACCACCCGGGTGACTCGGCAGCAGTACAGCGTCTCCTCTCGTGGGTTGCTTCTTGACCACTTGACATGACCTGTCTCCGTGACTGCTGGCGTTGTAGTGTGACTGGACAAGCCAGGGTGGGGCTGTGGACAGGGGGCTGGAATGAGTGATGTGGGAGTGACACTATTAGAGTTACACAGAAGATGAGGTGGAAGAAAACATTTTTGTAGTAACATCTTTATTTTCTGTTACTAGTTTCAATATTATCTTGAAGAGTTTTTTTTTTCAGAAGAAAATTCAGAGAAGCCGTAGAAATTTTTAGAAAAGAATTCACCTTTCAACAGAAAAGATAAGTACAATCTTCTGTCCTGTATCTGCCAAGCCACTTCAAAAGTGACAGAAACCGTGTTACTGGATATGATAAAGAATCACCATCATTGTGTCTGATCCAAGTCTGTGAGTGAGATTGAAAGCAGGCAATGAGAAGAAATTATCAATGATGTTACAGACAAACAACAATTTTTCAAATGAAAAGCTTTTGGATGTCTGCCCATCTAATAATGTTAAGACATATGAATTTTAATGCATGATACTTCATTATAAATACTTAATGTGTTGTACTGTAAATGGTGTAGCAGGATGAGTGAAATAGTGTGACTTTGATGGATTTTTCTCACTTTTTTTTTTCCTCAACTGGCAGCGTACAACAATAGACCTTGTGATGGTGCTCCAGAACCTGAGTCCCAATACAAAGTACGAGATAACAGTCAAATCATTTTTGAATCAGTCATCCAGTCCACCTACTCAGGCACTTGCTGTCTTTACAACAGAAGTTGGTGAGTGTGGGGAGTAATGCGCAATTTTCTATCATTCATAGCAAACTGTATAGAATAATTTTTTTGTGTTAAAACATCTGGTTCTCATGTTTTTTTTGTGTGTATGTTTTGACTATTTCTATTTTATGTGTAAGTCTAGCCACAAGTAAAAGTGGTGATAATTTTCAAAGTTCAAAGTAATCTATATACATTTTTTTGTATTTTTGTGCACTCCCACAGGGGATCTGGAGGGATGGTGGGATGTGTTAGATCTGGATTCAGTTAGTGAACATAACTGAAGGCACAATTGCATATTTGTGTGATGTCCATTCTTTCTTTCTTTCTCTCTTTCTGCATATGCAGGCTGATACTCCTGCACACACTGCCTGTATAGACAGGCGGTGGAGTTTTGTGTGTATGACCATTTTTTATCCTGCCATTAAGGCAGCTATACTCCATCTTCGGGAAAGGCGCATGCTATGTGTAACGTGTCATCCATACCAGTGGCCAAACTGGCCTTCTCTTCCGAAAGTTGGTGATGGAATTTTACGTGTGTGCAAGATGATGTGCGTGCATTCACACTCGGAACCTCGGTTTATAGTCTCATTCAAAGGACTGTATGGGGAATGGAGTCAGAACCAATGTTAACTCCGAGGGAAAAATTCCTCTGTACTGAAATTCGAACCCGCAACCCCAGGATCACAAGTCTGGCGCTCTACCAACTGAGCTATTCCAGCCCCGCTGTCCATTCAAAATCATAGATTTGCAGCCTTTAAATCACCCACTCAAAAAAAAGGGGGATCACAGCTTGCACACCAACAAGCAAAACTTGATTCCCAGTATCTACATCATGAATCCAGATTGGGTGTCCCCAACTTGTACACCTGCTATTCAAGTTTGTGAGTTTGCATCCTGTACACTACCCATTCAAAATTGAAGGTTCACAACATGTGCACCACTCATTCAGGATTGTGGGTTCACAGCATGTACATACCCATTCAAAATTGTGGAATGATAATTGTGCACCACCCATTCATTCATAATATAATTGTCATTGCTTGATAGGTTGTGCCCGATCCTTTTGAAATTTGTGGGTTCACAACTTTCACTGAAAATTGTGGATCCACAGCTTGTACACCATCCATTAATACTGTGGCTTCAGAACTTCTATACCATGCATTCAAAACTGTGAGTTCACAACTCTGTACACCAGCTTTGTAAAACTAGGTGTACAACTTGTACCACCACCCATTTGAAGCCAAGTTTACAACTTGTACACCTCCCATTTGAAGCCAGGTTTACAACTTCTACACCACCCATTCGAAGCCAGGTTTTGTACACCATCCATTCCAAACTTGTTTATCACATTTTTTGTTTTGATGAGGATCCTGATAATACGGTGATGTTCTATGCCAAGGAGGTGTAAGGCTTTTATTAGGACAGAGAAGTGTATTGTAAAGTTATGTTTTGAAGTAAAATTCCTTTCACCGTTTTTAAGGTTATTTGTGCTGGTCAAAGCACGTCATCTCTGTTCCGTAATTTGTTAATTCCATTCATTTAGTGACTAAATAATTCAACATTTGCTATCATTCTTCAGTTTCCGCAGTCACCCCTCTTTAAAACGAAATCCTATCCAGTAAAATTTATGTTGACTGTTTAATATGAAGATTAGAAAAAAGTTAGATTTCATGCATATTATTGTGCAAAACAACCTGTTTCCTGAGAATATTGAATCAGATGTCTTGATGGCAGAATCATTTCCTCTTTTTTCGTGATTCCTTTCATAACAGCTGCTGTACAGCATTCTGAAGTTTGGATATCGGCTGTGAAGACTATATTCATGGTTTCTTCAAGTGCAGATCACCGGTGACTTGAAGTCATCGAACAGGTGGTGGTGTCAGTTAATACAAATTATTAGGGAAAGCATTTATATAGTCAGTGCTAATCTTATATTGACAAAAGTACTGTCTGTTGAAGCATACAAATGTAATAGATGTTAAAAAAATTATTAGAAATCAAGTTCTTTGCACTCTCCTATGGACTTATTCAGTCATTTGCATGTGGTGTTTTTGTACGATTGTCACAAGATTTTCAAAAGTGGAAAAGTAAGCCAAATTTGCAGTAGATATACGTTTCTTTTCCCTTAGACCTGTGACTCAAATTTGTGTGTGTGTGTGTGTGTGTGTGTGTGTGTGTGTGTGTGACTGAACACACACATTTATTAAGTTTTTGCATGCATACCTAGAGCAGGTTTTTGGATCATGCTATGGTTATATCGTCTGATTGTATGTGTGTGTTTGTGTGACTGAACATACACTTTCAATATGTGCATTGTGTGCTCTCTTGTCTGTCTATGAGCATGTAAAATTTTGTTTCATGTGTACAAGTATAGTATCTTTCTGTCTGTGGTTTGTGTGCTTTTCTACCAATGTTGTTGATTTGTCTGTGTATTGTCAGGTCTTTCATTGCTAGAGTTTTTGATTTGCAGTGTGTTATTTCTGTTTTTCTTAGTTACTGTTTTTAATGTTGGTATTATGTCACATTAAATGCTGACACTGTGCAGGTGTTGATAGTCCTTTTATTCCCAAGCTTCCCACAAACATCAGTCGTGCTTTGTGGAATAACAGACACGTAAGTTCTTACTTTGATCTGATTTTAAAAATTTTTCATCAGGTGGCTGGATGTATGGTAGCTAACATTGACAGCTCCCAGATGATTACATGCGTTATGGCTGTATCAGGATACCCTGACTGTGGCTGTGTAAGGGGAAGTTGGGTTGAGTGACTAGGTAACGATAGCAGAAGATGAAGCAGTGTAAAAACAAAGCTGTTGCAGGTAACAAAATAGGCTGAATCACTTTTGTCATGACATTGTGTCATCACTTGGCATAATAAAAAAGTCTGCCATCTAATCTTAATGTGCTTGAAACCCTTTTTTTTCTTTTGACAATACAAACCTGAATTCTGGCTGCTCATTGATTCTTTTACGTTTGTCTTTCTTACATCTGTTTTTTTTGTGTTTTTGATTGAATTCTTTTAGCTTTATATATTGAAATGTGCAAGTGTGTGTGTGTGTGTGTGTGTGTGTGTGTGTGTGTGTGTGTGTGTGTGTCTGTGCGTGTGTGTGTGTGTGTGTGTGTGTGTGTGTGTGTGTGTGTGAGGGGGATGGGGGGAGATAGTACAGTTGGGTATGGAGTCTTTGAACTGAATTAGGTCAGTTTGTGTTTCTTACTCTTAGAGCATTTTTTTTCCCCATATGCACACAAAACATAACATTTTGTTTTTCAAGAGATTACATATGCACCTTCTCATTTATGCATGATCTGATGTGCAGTGTATTGCTCTGCTCTTATTGTGACAGGTGTATTGTTTATAAGCAATTATTTAGTAATTCACTGTCAAAAGGCAATGTTGACACATGTGCAGACTGCTGTGAGTCTAGTGGCATCAAAAAGGAGTGTCAGGCACTGTGTTTGAACCAACCCAGCAATGCCACCGACTGCAGCACAGAAGACCTGAAGATTCTTGCCTGTGCCACAGGTGAAAAGGACCATATTTCCATGTTTGGAGAGACCATGATTCTGTGTTACATACATTGAAACATTCACGTGCAAATGAAACATCCATATGCAAATGCTTTTGTACATGTGTGCCACAGAGAGACACACACACACACACACACTTAAGACACAAGAAATGCTGTAACTTTACACAAACTTGGTTAGAAAGAGGAAACTGCCTTTCAGTCATGCATATGATTGTGAAATATTTCATCTGGCAATATTCAAAATCTGTCTCTTCTTCTGCCATGAAGATGTTGAAAGAAAGGAACGCTCAAACTATCCAAAGAAGATATGTATGGTGCATTCATGAATTCTGTTTATGGCTTTCATTACATTGGTTAATTGCAACATATCATTTGGGTTTGCAGATGGGCGAGACCACAGTGCATGCTGTCGGGAGGAGGGACTGGTGGAGGAGTGTGTGTCTCTGTGTAGTGGCCACACTTTCTCTAACTTCACTGTCAGGCAGGCTGGCTGCCTTGCGGTAGACAGTTTGATATATCATCACCTCTTGCTTCCTTACCAATACAGGTAACCCTGGTGTTAGATACTGTCATGTCCATTGAAGCTGAACCTACATTCACCAAATCTGCAGACGTTATAGTGTCGTTTTTGTCTTTGGTTTGCTGCAGATGCAACTGCAGAACTTCACAACACTAGTGTGATGTCGGGTTAAACATGAAACATTAATGTAGTACTAGTCAGAAACAAAACACTAACAGTTAAACGCACAACAGTAGTGTGATGTTAGTTAAAAAACACAACAGTAATGTGATGCTATTTAAACACAAAACACTAATGGGATGCTAGTTAAACACAACACTAGCGTGATGCTTATTAAACACAATACTAGTGTGATACTAGTTAAAAACACAACATTAATGCTAGTTAAATACACAACTCTGGTGTGATGCTCATTAAACACAAAACTCGTGTGATGCTAATTAGATACAGTACTGACATGATTTCCGGTAAACACAACAGTGGTATGATGCTGATGAAACACAAAACTAGTGTGAAGCTAATTAAACACAACATAAGTGTGATTCTTGTTAACCCTCTTGCATTCACATTTTCCAGCCTAGAACTGCTCCTAGTATTTGTATTGTTTTGAGAAATTTAACCTAAAACTCACCTACTGCCTCTGAAAGGCTGTAGTGGACAAAGTTTCCACTGCAATGCTGTCAAATTTAGTATGCAAAATTCTAATACATCATATTTCATAATGCAGAGATGTCGCATGCTTGGAATGCATGTTGGTGTCATTGTCACCCTGTTTGTCACAAAACAAAGGGACATCAAACGTTGACAATGTTACTGTGACATACCAGACAGACAATAACATTGTCGGCATGCATTTGTTAGTATAAATCATCAAAGGGTGGCCTACCTCAACTTATAAACAGCAGTCCTGGTTCAGTGAATCCAGTTTGGGGTGTCAAAGTGTCACATGATTGTCACATACTCAAACATGCAGCCAGGTAACTTTATCGTTTTTGTTTTTTTTTTATCCTAAAAGTGTGTGTTTGTCACTACTTAACGATTTTTAACACTGGAATATATACAGTCACAGAAAGAAGAAGTAAACTCCATTATTTATACTCTAATGTGGTGTCTGGTCACACACAGCAGGAAGGTGAGTGTCACCATTGTCACATGTCACCAATATAGTAAACGCTACTCTTGATCCATGGTTTCTACCATATTTGCCGCATGGCAGAAACCGTGATTTCGACATCACCACACTGATCCATGGCTCGCTAAACCGAAGATCTGTTGACCAGTAGCACCAGAGTCTTGGCAGACGTTAGATTCCATCATGACGAGCACAGCTATGTATGCGCGCATCTCAGCAGGTGTCATATCCTGCCAAAGTGGGTCAAGTTGTCCCCGCTTTGTCATCTGCTGCCTGGCGTACAGGTTCGTCTGGTCAGCAGCTGTAGTAAAAAAAACAACTGCTGCAGGAAGAGAAAAAAAAAATAATCCAGAGGTGTAGCTGTGTCTGGCAAATCATGTTTTGGCCCAGTCTCCTCCTCAAAAAGCTGAACTATAGGTGCGGAAGTGGCCGGTCGCCACGTGGTCACTAACACAGACAAAGGCACATCATCGTCTTCATCACTTTTCTTCACCTTCTTCTCCCTCTTCTTCCTCTCAAACATCCACATCACTTTCATTTAACTCCTCTCTTTCTTATCTTTCTACTTCTTGTAGTATTTCATCCAACTCCTCTTCATATAATCCTAAAAATTGCCATCAGTAGAAGCGCTAGCAGACGCCATTTTCAGAAACAAGGCGATGCTGTCTGCAGCAATGGAATGCAGTCAGTTCACGACCCTAGTCTTTGTGAATGAATGTTTCCACCCCACCCCATACTACTGCTAAGGTTTCATTGGACACCTCTCAGGGATGCACGTTTATTTTTGGCCAATCTTGACTTAAAACAAGGTCGCAGTGTGCGAGGGAAAGTAACACGGCACGTACGGCCGGTTGCGGCCGGAACGAATAGCAGGGGAGACAAACACAGCGGCCGGATACGGCGAAACGAATGCAAGAGGGTTAAACACTAGTGTGATGCTAGTGAAAGACAACACTAGTGTGATGCTTGTTATACACAACATGGGTGTGATGATAGTTAAACACAACATAAGTTTGATTCTTGTTAAACGCTAGTGTGATGCTAGTTAAAGACAACAGTAGTGTGATGCTAGTTAAAGGCAGTAATAGTGTAATGCTAGTTAAAGATAACACTAGTGTGATGCTAGTTAAAGACAACACTAGTGTGATGCTAGTTAAAGACGACACTAGTGTGATGCTTGTTATACACAACACATGGGTGTGATGCTGATTAAGCACAACACTAGCATGATGCTGATTGAGCACACACATTAATGCAGTGCTAGTGAAACACAACGTTGGTGTGATGTTGGTTAAACTCTTGTGTGATGCTAGTTGAACACACAACATTTCTGTGATAGTTAAACACAACAGTAGCATGATAAAGTTAAACACAACACTTTTGTGACGTTAGTTAAACTCTTGTGTGATGCTAGTTGAACACACAACATTTGTGTGATAGTTAATCACAACAGTAGCATGATACTAATTAAACACAACACTGGTGTGATTCTAGTTAAATACAACACCAGTATGATGTTAGTTGAACACAACACTCGAGTGATGCTAATTAAACACAAACATTAGTATGACGCTAGTTAAACACAGAACACTGATGGGATGCTAACTAAATGAAACACTGGTATGATGCTACTTAACGCTCAACATTGGTGCGATGCTAATCAAACACACAACACTAATGTGATGCTAATAATAAACAACACTGATGTGAAGCTAGGGAAAATGAGATTAGTGTGATGCTAGTTTTTAATGAATAATAATAATAACATAATTCATTTAAGAAAAAGTGACGCCTGTCCCTCGTGAGGCTCCAGGTGCCATTACAATATAAAAGTCGAACGTTAAGGAATGAAGAGAAGAAAGGAAACACACAAGATTAAGGCATATAAACTATAACATGATAAAACCAACATACGTTTAAAAACATAGAATTATGCATGCAGATAAACATAATCATCCCCTACACTCTTTCCCTACGTTGTCTCCCCCCTTACTCTCCCCCCCTTCTCTCCAGCACACACAAACGCCCAAGACACACTAACACATGCACACACACACACATTCATACACACACACACACACACACACACACCACACACACACACACACACACACACACACACATGCACATGCACATGCACACACACACACGCATACATATACACATGCACACACAAGCGCACACATTATTCAGGATAAGACATAACAGCAGGTTAACAGTGCTGTGCATAAAATCAATCATCGTTAAGATAGGCATGGAATAAGAAGGTCTTCAAGCTGACATAAACACACATCATTCATATTATGCTTATTAAACACACAACACTGGTGTAATCCCTAGTGAAACGTAACACTGGTGTGATGCTGGCTAAATACAAGACTAGTGTGATGCTAGTTACATACAAATCTGCTGTGATGCTGCCTAAACATTAATGTGATGCTAGTTAAACATTAACATGATGCTAGTTAAACATTAATGTGATGCTAGTTAAACATTAATGTGATGCTAGTTCAACACAACACTGGTATGATGCCATGTAAACACAAGGCTTGTGTTACACTAGTTAAACACAACACTAGTGTAATTCCAGTTAAACAACTAACTGTGATGCTAGTAAAACACGACACTAGTGTTATGCTAATTGAACGCAACACTGGTTTCATGCTATTTAAACAAAATACTGGTGTGGTACTAGTTAAAAACAAGTCTAGTGTGATACTCGTTAACACAAATGTGGAGCTAGTCAAACACTGGTGTGATGCTAGTTAAACACAACAATTGCATGGCACTACTTATACACACCACTGGTTGATGATAGTTAACACACAACACTGGTGTGGTGGTAGTTAAACACAAGACTATTGTGGTACTTGTTTAACACAAGACTAGTGTAAAGCTAGCTAAGCACTAGTGTGATGCTAGTTATACACAACACTGGTATGATGCTAGTTAAACACAAACACTAGTGTGTGATGCTAGTTAAACACACAACACTAATGTGATGCTAGTTATACACAACACTGGTGTGATGCTAGTTAAGTACACAACACTAGTGTGTGATGTTGGTTAAACACACAACACTAGTGTGATGCTAGTTATACACAAACACAGGTGTGATGCTAGTTAAGTACACAACACTAGTGTGATGTTGGTTAAACATACAACACTGGTGTGATGCTAGTGATACACAACACTGGTGTGATGCTAATTAAATACACAACACTGATGTGATACTAGTTAAAACACAACACTGGTGCGATGCTAGTTAAATACACAACACTGATGTGATACTAGTTAAACACAACACTGGTGCGATGCTAGTTAAATACACAACACTGGTGTGATACTAGTTAAACACAAAACTGGTGCGATGCTAGTTAAATACACAACACTAGTGTGATGCTAGTTAAACACAGCACTGGTGCGATGCTAGTTAAATACACAACACTAGTGTGATGCTAGTTGTACACAGCACTGGTGCGATGCTAGTTAAAATACACAACACTAGTGTGATGCTAGTTGTACACAACACTGGTGCGATGCTAGTTAAATACACAACACTAGTGTGATGTTGGTTAAACACAACTCTGGTGTGATGCTAGTTAAACACAACACTAATGTGATGCTAGTTGAACACAACTCTGGTGTGATGCTAGTTTAACACAACACTAGTGTGATGCTAGTTAAACACAACACTAGTGTGATGGTAGTAAAGCACAACATCAGTGTGATCTAGTTAAATACAACAAAGCTGTTAGCAGGTATGTTTATCATGGATCAAGGATGATGCCCGATGTTTTAGTTTACCTATTAGTCATTACTAATGGCTGTAACGGCCTGTAACGGTTTTTCTTTCTTTATGGAATGTCTCAGAAGGTACTTGGCCGATCTTTGTGAAAATTAGCAGGTATGTTCATTACAGGTTATGGATGACGCTCGATGTTTTAGTTTACTGTTATAGCTGTTACTAACGGCTATAACTGCCCATAACGGTTTCTCTTCTTCTTCATGCAATCTTTCAGAAGCACATTGTTGATCTTTCTGAAAATTTGTAGGTATGTTCATTATGGGTCACGAATGATGCCTGCTGTTTTAGTTTACTGTTATAGCCATTACTAATTGCTATAACGGCCCATAACAGTTCTTCATTTTTATGGAATATCTCAGAAAGTACTTGGCCGATCGTTCTGAAAATCTGTAGATGTGTTCATTATGGGACATGGATGATGCCCGATGTTTTATTTTTTACCGTTATAGCTGTTACTAACAGCTGTAACGGCCGATAACGGTTTTTTCTTTTTATGGAATTTCTCAGAAAGTACTTGGCCGGTCTTTCTGAAAATTTGTAGGTATGTTCATTATGGCTCATGGATGATGCTCAACATTTTAGTTTACCATTATAGCCGTTAATAATGGCTATAATAGCCCATAAACAGTTTTTCTTTTTTATGGAATGTCTCAGAAAGTATGTGGCTGATCTCTCTGAAAATTTGTAGGTTATGTTCATCAAGGGTCACGAATAATGCCTAACGTTTTAGTTTACTGTTATAGCAGTTACTAATGGCTGTAACGACCCTTAGAAAGTGTGTGGCCGAAATTACTGAAAATTTGTAGGTGTGTTCATTATGGGTCATGGATGATGCCTGATGTTTTAGTTTACCATTATAGCCGTTACTATTGGCCCATAATGGTTTCCTTCTTTATGGAATAATTCAGAAAGTGCTTCGCTGATCTTTCTGAAAACTTGTAAGTATGTTCATTATAGGTTACAGATGATGGCCGATGTTTACCAGAATAGCCATTACTAATGGCTACACCAGCCTAAGATGGTTTATGGAATATCTCATGCATATTCAGGACAAACTGGGAGTACGTTTATATGCTTTGCATCTTATTGTTTATATTCTGAATTATGACTGTGAAAGATAGGAAGTTCCTGCCTTGAATCTCATTCGTTCTTGATGGATGTTCTTTGTACCCCAGATATAGTGAAAATTATGTCAATGAATTGTTTATTTAAAGTCTCAGTAGTCTTGGTGTTGTACAGATAGGTCAGAGATTGTTCTGTATCGGTCAGAGTGAATTCAGTGACGACTTCCATGACGGAGTTGAGTAATGGCTGGTTCCTCAGCAACTGTCTAAGTCTTCAAGATTAACAAATACTTATTATTACCTGCAGGGCTTGCCAGAGAGTGAGGAGGAAATACCACCAGTGGCTGTCCAAGTCTTCAAGATCACAAATATGTATCTTTACCCAACAAAAAATCCTCTTCAGGCAGAACTGGCCACTACCGACTTCTGAGCCAATTCAACTGAATAAGATTGCCTGCACAGACAAATGTCCTTTGTGGCATTGGATCTCAGACCCCAGAACACAATATCCAACACTGTCCATGATTTTCTATTGCGTCAAACCTGGCCAGAGGGAGCAGAACTGCAGATGCAGCTTTGGGGCAGCTGTCAAGAAATGGAGAATATCTCTGATGCAACAAGAAAAATTGACTACTGAAAATGAAGAAGTATCTTACCTACTGCACTTAACAGAGAATGAGGAGGAAGTACCAAAGACCTGATAGAAATCTTCTCTCCCATTCATTTTAAAAAAAATCTGTTGCCAGAAATTCTGTGTTTATTAGGAATAGCAAGGAAAGCCTTAAAGATTAATGTGCTTATGAATGTTTTTCTCAGGCTTGTTGCCCGCCATGCCCAAGAACTTCAGAGTGATGAATGGGGACAGAAAGGTGACACTGGAGTGGGACGAGGCAGAGAACTGTGCCGGGGCCTGTTCTTACGATGTGCACTTCTGGAGAACCTATACAGATGACGCCAGTGATTATACCACTCTGTCTGTGAGTCCATTGTTCCATGCTTCTTTAACACTTAATTAGATAGATGTTATTTTCATCACAGCATGGGTCTAGTATCTCTAGCTGGTTAACAGGAAATTGTTAGCAGAAATAAACACAATCAAACACAGCAGAAAACGACCATCATGACATGTTCATGGGAGCTGGATGGGTGGTGAAGATTCGCTCAGATGCTTGATTGTTCATTTTGAACTTTGCATGAAACACTGCCATATTATCAGGATCCTTAACAATTACATTTGCAGGGTAAGGCGTTAACCACACCGTTGACTCCAGATAGGCTTACTAATTAATTCACCCTCAGTGAATTAGGTCATATCCAAGAGCGAGTATTAGCTCAGTTTCCTGCTTTAGGATAGGTGAGAAGGTTAACTCAGATACTGAGACATTTGATATGGTATAGTTGCAAAGTGAAACGACTGCAGGCGGAAATCTAAACAAATTAAATAAATGTCAGCGAACCGCCCAGAGAAAAGTGGGACAAACGAGTCACAAGACAACACACAATGCGTTTCAACCTCTTAGGTCTTCTTCTGGTGAAACAAAGACGAACAAAATAACGAAAATGCACTTTCATTATTTTGTTCGTCATTGTTTCACCTGAGGAAGACCTAAGAGGTCGAAACGCGTTGTGTGCTGTCTTGTGACTCGTTTGTCCACTTTTCTCTGGGCGGTTCGCTGACATTTATTTAAGATTTATTTGATATGGCATGTTTTTCATTTAAATGTAGAAAAAAGGTTTTTATTTTTGCTATCATTATAACATTTTCAGTTTTGAAATGGACCCATTGTTTCTGTGTGTGTGTGTGTGTGTGTGTGTGTGTTATGCACATGCATACACACATATGTGTGCGTTTCTGTGCATGTGTTGTTATCTTAGTATAGCTGAATACAGCATCTTAAAACTCAGTATTTTCCAATACTTGAAGAATTCAAGAGAGAACCTTGGAGATTTTGGATGGTTTGAACAAAAGCATGCTTTCGCAACAGCTGATAGGTACGCTCAGTTTCATAGTTACCGAGATTTTCAGATGTGCATCATGTGGCTAAGAAATGGAAACAACCAGAGAATGACAAAATGGTTGGTATATCCACATGTGTGCATGTGTATGTGTGTGTGTGAATGCAACCCCAGTTTACTGATCTGATTTATTGAGTTTGCAGACCAAGAAACAATATAAAGGTTGGTATGTCCATGTGCATGTGTGCGCGTGTTTGTGTAGGTGCATGTGTTTGAGAATTTAATGTGTCCATATTTGTTTATACTCCCACGTCTCTAATACATATAGACAAGTATTCTCCTGCCCACAGGATGTGTCCTCTCCATACGAAGTCTCAGGCCTGGACATCGGAGGGAAGTACACGTTCACTGTGACGGCCAGAGTCATCAAAGGCAGCGGACCTGCTGCTCCTTGGCAGACCGTCTACTTTGGGATCATGCGTACGTCTGGTGTCTGTAAACTTTGCCTTCTGGCATGGCTGAGAGGAGACAGAGTATTGCATGTGCTTCGAGTGGGGTTTTGTGTGCTTGTGCATCGGGTAAATTCAGAATTATCGTAGGTTTTTTTTTTGTTTTTGTTCGTGTAAGTGGTGTGTGTGTGTGTGTGTGTGTGTGTGTGTGTGTGTGTGTGTGTGTGCGCGCGCGTTTGAAAGATATGAAATATAGAACTACCCTATTCTCTGTATGTGACAGAGAGAGAGAGAGAGAGAGAGAGAGAGAGTGTGTGTGTGTGTGTGTGTGTGTGTATGAAATGCTTAGCTATTAACTTACTTGGGATGGACAGTTCTATCCCTTGTTTTTTCCTTGTGGATGGGCCATTTGTTATGGTTAGTAAAAAAAAATCACCAAAAATACAAAACAAGAGATAACTAAAAAACATTTTCAGGAAGTGTTATTTGTAAACTGTGTTAGTAGAATACAAAAGAATAAACTTCCCACTTTCATATGATTTCTTGTGCTTGAGGGTGAAAAAAATGCCCAGTTTTTTTTTTTTCAGGTGCATCACAAAACTCTAACACAGAGTCAGGGGGTCCATAGCTTCACATTCAGCAGAAAAAGCTAGTAAAAACACTGAATGAGTTAGAAAAAAAAAATAGGTAGATACACTCCAGGAAATGAAATAAGATATATGAATCACATACCTACTATGCATTAGCTAACTTGGAATAATGCAAAAATGGGGGCATGGCACTCGGCTGACACACGAAGGCCAGAAGTACCAGAAAAAGAAAAAGGCACTGTCAGAAAAAAAACTTGAGTCTTCGCGCCAGTCGCGTAAAGGAAAGCCAATGAACTCTTGCTCACTCAAATCCCCAGTCTTTCGCGGCATGCAAACCCCCCGCTTGCATGGCGAAGTGCCCACCCTCACCTTCATCATTACTGAGCTCCACAGACGAGTCAGTGTCAGTTTCCTCTTCTCCTCGAAATTCTTCAATGGAATCACTTTCATCAGTTTTGTCATCCTCTTCTTCAATGTCTGAACCTTCCGTTTGTAGCATTTCAATAACTTCAGGAATGCTAAAACGTTGCTGACAGGCTCGACTTTGCTCCGACGCATTTGCAGAAAAACTTTTTTGAGATGCCATGTTTCTATGCAGATTTGTAAGTCATGTGGGTTGGTCTGGTCAATCAGCCACTGAGGCAAAGTGGGTGGTGGTGTGCCGCGAAACCATTGTGCAGGCGAACGAAGGAATGCTGACAATACTATTTATATCTTGTTGCCGTGTACTGATCTTGCTGCCACAGCATGAAAAATCGGTGAAGGCCGAAACCTTGATAGCGTTCGTACTGAAGCGTTACGTCATCTGAAAATGCTATAGCGTCTGTTCGTGACAAGAGAGTTAAACTGTTCTCTATAATGTGTGAACAGGCATGTTTTTTGCATGGTCTACACATTTTGATGTAATTAATTGATGTAAATTTAGCTGATCATCATGTTTAAGAAGGAACTACATCATTTGATTTATTCTCTGTATAAAAAAAAAACAGATTTGATATTTGCTTTTTAAGATTTATTATCCTCTGTCTAAAACTGATCACACCATACATAATAAAAAAAGACTTTTTAAAAATTGAATTTATTGGTTACTATTAAGGATTTGTAAGGCTTATCACCTTTGCTGTCCATGTACATCTCTTAGAAAAGATTGCATGTAAATAGCACATCTGTGGTGTTACCGTATGCAGAGGAAAAAGAGAGGAGCAGAGGAGAGAAGAGGGAAGTTTTATCCCCCTTACTTTTAGCAAGTCATATCTGTTAGCAAGTCATTTCATCAAGTACATGTTTTAGCCCAGACAGGTTTCAAATGTACATTGTCAATTCCCATAGTCCTAAGTGATGCCCTTTATTTCATTTGATGCTTTCCCTATGGATTCCTCCGCTTTACCCTGTGCTTGTTTAGCTTTGTTTGATTGCTTCATAAAGGCAACTTGATGATTTGTTGGTCTTATTTGGTGTCTTCGATATAAGAATGGTCATTAAATTGTTAGTTTTTTGTGGCTCCATGTGGCTGATTATCTGTAGATTTGAATTCTTTACTTTGTTATAATTGACATGATACATCTTTATGTGGCCTATCTGTGCATCATATTTGGGAAGATTCATATTTGTATTGGCTCCATTGTTTGATAGAAATCGCATTAAAATGGACTGACCTTCATAAAATGCAAGTAAACATTTTTTTTTTTAATGTTTGCATATAATTTTGTTGCTTATCTTCATTACTTATTTCTGATCTTTCATCAATGTATGAAGCAAGAGTTGTAAGTGATGATATTTATAAGAGATTAATTTTGTAATACAGAACAAATTGAAAAAAATTTACAACCTTTATAGTTTGGTGGCATTTTCTTGCAGGGAATGGCTGTTTATCATTCTGCCAAGTTTTGTTGTGTTAATGTTTGTAATTGATCATGCTTGAATTTGATCATAAGTTTACCATGGACACACATACATGTATACAGATGCATACACATAGACGACTAAAACTGCATGATTACATAAGCCCACCTTCTGAAACACAATAAGATAAACAATTGCTTAAATCCGAAGCATAAAAATGCCAGACTAACATAAATGAAAGATATTATTAGGTAATATATTTTCTCTCTGTCATCTTCCATAATAGCAATCTTGTACTGCTCATTCTCACTGCCCCATACATAGTCACTCCCATGGCCAACCTGTGGCAGCATTCCCAGCTCAGCAGTTTACTGGGAACTGTTTATGTTAGGCTGTTGCGAGGCAGTCCACTAATGGAGTCATTCGATACTGCTGAGTCACTTTGGTGGTGGTGGTGTTTGGTGGTGCCTGTTCTGATCCAATGTAGGCAGCCTGCTAAGCCTAATGATGACAAAAATTGCTTTATTGTGAAGCTAGCTTGAACCATAGGGTGCCAGCTAATATAACAATAATCCTGATGAATTTGCAAAACTGAGAATTTCACATGAGCTGCATTGGGCTGGGACATGGTGAGGTCGCCTTGATACTGTTTTGTTAATTTATCTATTTTCATGATGATGATGGTGAATGAGGATGATGATGATGATGACAATCTTTATTTCCAAGGGTGATAAGCAAACACATGCTTTTTTTCATCCGGCCGGCCCCACTAAGGGACTAACTAAGCATGACTAGCGACAATCAGGATGACAGATGATGCTAGGGAGTTCAGCTGTGGTCATAAACTATCTGTTGTCGTTTATACTGTTTGTAATGGCACTGGTTTAGGGTAAGAAAATGATACTGAATGCTGCCATGATCGTTTGGTTTTCAGGTCCAGAGATTTATATTGCTCAGCGACCGGCAACCCCGGGCAGCATTTTTGAACAAGGTGATGATGTGACGCTGATATGTGAAATAATCAATTTCCCACACCAAGTCAGTTTCTCTTGGTTCCATCGCGGCCGTCTCCTTGACATCAGGGATCGGATTCTGCTGGTGGATGATGTGCACAAGCAAAGGGAAGGCAACTATACCTGCACCGCTTCCCTGGCAGATTTCACATTTAAGAATTCAACCTTTGTCAACGTGCGATGTAAGTTGAATTGTGTTGCAAAGCATTGCAGACTTTCATGTTATGATTGTGGTATGAGCTTAAGTTGTGATTGCTGTTTTCAAACATTTTTGTTTTATCCGAGTTAATCTTTTGTGATTCTTTTGTCCTCTTCGTCTGATTTCATCTGTATGGTCTCTTTATCACATTTCATTTTTTGTTGTCCTCTTCATCAAATTTCATCTTGTATGGTCTCTTTATCACATTTCATTCATTTGTTGCTGTCCTCTTCATCTGATTTCATCTTGTATGGTCTCTTTATTACATTTCATTTTTTGTTGTCCTCTTCATCAAATTTCATCTTGTATGGTCTCTTTATCACGTTTCATTTGTTGCTGTCCTTTTCATCTGATTTCATCTTGTATGGTCTCTTTATCATGTTTCATTTGTTGTTGTCCTCTTCATCTGATTTCATCTGTGGTGGTTCCCTTTGTCTGACTTCTTTTGTTGTTGTCCTTTCCTTTTGATCTGCTTTCATTGCGTATGGTCCCTTTCAGTGGATCTCATCTCTTCTGGTCCTCTTCATCTGATTTTATTTTATGTTGTCCTCTCTTGATTTCATCTCTGTTGTCTTCTGATTTCATATCTATGGTCTTCTTCTGATATCATCTCTGTGGTTCTGCTGATTTCATCTCTGTTGTCTTCTGATTTCATCTCTGTGGTCTTCTTCTGATTTCATCTCTGTGGTTCTGCTGATTTCATCTTTGTGGTCTTCTTCTGATATCATCTCTGTGATCCTCTCTATCTGATTTTGTCCGAAGTGGTCATCTTCATCTGATTTCGTTTCCTGTGGTCCTCTCTACTGGATTGAATCCTCTGTAGTTCTCTTCATATGATTAAATCTCTCATGGTTCTCTTCATACGATTACATATCTCATGGTTCTCTTCATATGATTATAGCTCTCATTATCTCTCTCTTCATCTACTGTAGTCCTCTCCCCTCTTCCTTTTTCTTTCGTCATCCTAGTTGTGAAGTATTTGTTAACATCTGACTTCTTGCCAAATCTTTTATCTAGTACTTGGCTCTTTCAAGAACACTTGGAACAAATGAAACTTATAGATAAATTGAATTCTGTAATGTGAAAGACTTAAATTACTTGTCTGAACAAATGTCTTATCCCTACTTGGTGTAAAACATCACCATATTATCAGGATCCCCTCCCCCCCCTCCCACCCCCACCCCCACCCCCACCTCCACCTCCCCTCAAGTGAAAATAAAACGGGGAAGAGCAGGGAGCGTTCCACACATCTATAGTTAGGCAGTAGGAGTGATCACCCTGATCGAGTTCATTGTGCCACATTCATTAGCTCCTTGCTCTCCTAGTTTAGTTGTTTTAGGGATCCAGATTTGGCAATGTTCCACACACCAAGTAGGGATAAGGGATTTGTTTGGAAAGTACGTATGAATAAGTTAGCATTTCATAAAACTACTTTGGAGTTTAAAAATGTTTCTTTTTTTCTGTATTTTGCTGTAAGTGAGCTTTTAAAGAGACTATGTTTCTTGGATTTGAATTAAGTTACAAGTAACCAATACAACAGAAATCTAAGACAGAAAATGTACCATCCAGTGTCCTGTGGTGGTTTGGGTATTCCAATAGATGTCAACATGTTTGCAACACACAATAGGGACATTGTTGCATTCCCTTTTCCATCAGTGCATTTCAGGAAAAGAAATGCAACATGACATTTGAGGAAATATTATATGTAAGGCAGGCATTATTAGATTAAATACACTAACATAAAAAACCATAAAGAAGAAGTAATCATAGAATAAATACCTTAGTATCAAAAGCTTTTTTTTAGTTGCACTTTTCTTAAAAATTTTTTGTTTCAGATCTTTTTCCTAACACTCCAGTAACTTTCGCTTGGAAGGGATGGGGGGGGGTGGGTGGAAAGAGTTGTGTATGTGTATAGCAATTTTTTCCTGCTTCTTTCTGTTGTGTTCTTACAAACTGACTGACTGATTGGTTTCATCAGACATGCCTGAGATGAGCGAACACAGAGTTGACAGTGCCAGCCCCAATGTTGGTGCAGAAGCAGTTGTGGAGATTTCGTTCCGGGGTCACCCTGTCACTGATAATTTGGCCATGGTGTGGTCAAAAGATGGTGATTCTGTCAAGCAGTCGTCTCGATACCACCTCTCCACCCTCACACATCTGGACAGAGGCATCACTTCGTTCAAGTTGAAGATTGACCGTGTTGTGGAGTCAGATTATGGGCTATATAAATGTCAGGTCAAAAATCAATATGGATCTGCTGTTGGCGTGGCCAGATTGATGGGTAAGAATTTTAACTGTGGGTTTTTGTTCTGTTTGTTACTTTGTGTTTTATGGGCTGTTTTCATTATGGTCTTAGAGTTTGCAAATGCATTATTTTAAAAAGTCACATTCAGGTATGTTCAATGTATGTTTATGCAAATGGAAGATAGAAGTAGATACTGAAATATGTTTTTAAAGTCGTGCTGAGTTAAAGAAAACCTGGTGGAAATCTTTTGCTCTTTTTCTTGTGAGGCCCATTTTCAAATAAATCAGTCTGTATAGTATGGCATTGCTTTCAGTCCCTGTGTGTGTGTGTGTGTGTGTGTGTGTGTGTGTGTGTGTGAGAGAGAGAGTGACATAATTGAAAAGCGGTTTGGTGAATCATCATCAAAACTTGGTGGATTTGTTTTCTTTTTAAGAGCAATTCAGTTTGAAATCGGTATTCCCAGAAGTGACAAAATGTCAAATGAAAAACATTTTGACAGTATGACATCATCAAACCATTAATCAGTCACTGATAATGATACTGTTCAATTACAACTGGTGATGGGAATAAAATAAGCACGCCTTAGCAGATCTCTTTCCTTGACACTTATTTTGTTCTTTGGTTAGGTATATGTTTGTAGAAGCGATGGTAGTGTAATAGTTCCTCAGTAGTTATCTAGACAGATCTTGTTGTTAACCTCTTGCACGTCATGATTGTCTCAACAGCAGTATGAGAGAGAGATTTCATAACAGGATTGGCCTTTCTTTTCTGTGTGTGTGTGTGTGTGTGTGTGTGTGTGTGTGTACAAATGAACACCAGACAAGGAAATCCTACATTTCTCAGTAATTTTCCTAGTTTGAAATTGTTCACAGAATCATGAGTTTTAAAGAAAAAAAATCGAGAATTTTGTTTTCAGAGTGCAGTTATTTTTCGTTTGAAAAGTAGGTGTTTGGAGACACTGTTGTGGAGACAAATGAGAAACACAGTTGCCAAATCCAGGAGAAAATAGTGTTCTGTGCATGGTAGCAGCTTCTTGAGTTGAGTGACATATTTTTTGTGTACTCCAAATTTTGATCAGTTCAAGCAGAATGATTCCAGTCCAAAGTGAAACTTTTCCCGATACCCCTTGGCTTCTGAAATTTGACCCTAGCTGCTGTGAAAGGGTCCTGTATGGTTGGTTGGGCTAAAATGGAACTGATGTTGAAACAGAGAGGGAGAGCACATTTATACTTGTGTTTGTCAGCTCTGCAATGGTGGTGCAAGGTGAGCTGAATGGCAGAGCGCAGAGATTGGTTTCATATGTTACACAGTCGATCACACTGACGATCGGCACACAAACTGACATTTTCACTGTACACATTTTAACATGTTCTTGTTACAGGAGAATCAATGAAATGTTAGATTGGTCCTCAACCGTCGGTCTCATGGGATAGTTATGCCCCAGCACCTTTTCACTTTTGTTGGGTGTAGGGTCATTTTAGATGACCAGTTCACGCTGGAAAAGTTGAGGGCAGCAGATGTACCCTGTTGTTTGAAGCACGGGACAGCTTCTTATTTACAGTGTTTCTTACACTCCCTCAGAATGTTGAAAAAAGGATGACGGTGATAAATGAAAATGTGAGAGAGAAGAGGCAAAGGGTACATGTGTAATATATAAATTTGAATCTGAAATATGGAGAACAAATAAGTATAAAACCTCATAGCTGGTTTGGGAAATGTTCTTTAAAGGGAAAGATGTGTGTGTGTGTGTGTGTGTGTGTGTGTAAAATGATGATATGATATAGATTAATCCTTACTGCTATTTTTTTTTTGTTTTTCAGGTAAGGATCGGGAGATGGTGGGAGGTGTTTGGATTGGTGGGCAGTTCCAATGTATGTTCTTAGTCCTTATTTCTATGTTTGTGTTTTCAGATCCAGATGAGTATCCTACTCCTATCCCTCCATCTCCAGAACAGAAACAGAACATGACACGTGAGAAATGATTGGCTTCATCAGAATTCTTAAACCATTGGTTCCAGTGTGTGTGTGTGTGTGTGTGTGTGCGTGCACAAATGTTGCATTCTTTAAATATTCTGAATTTTTTCTTTTTCTTCTTTTCTTCCAGTAAATATGTCAGTGAACTTTTATGCTTTGCCAGGTTTTTTTGGGGGTTGTAAATTGTAAAATGAAAACAAGAAATGTGAGAGAAAGAGAGTAAGGCGGAGGAATTGGGGATTGGGAGGATGGAGGGGGTGAGGGTGTAATGGTGTGCAAAGGGGGAGAGGGGACTATAAAGAAGAAAGATGACAAAATCAGCTGTGTAGTGTCTTTACCTGTAGTGTGTTCCATGTTGCAGGATGCTGCAATGCCAAAGGGCGTGCCAGAGTTATGCATGCCTATCTGCAGCATGGAAGTGAGTGTCGCAGAAGCTGTGAACAGGCCAGAGAAGTACGGGTACTGCCTGTTTTTCTTCGATGAGTTGATCGAATGTGCTGCAGGTAAAACTGGAGTTCCTAGTTCACTCAGTGCATTGTCTGTGATGTTGTTTCTGTGTGTCTTAGCGCACTCATGTACACCCTGTCACAGTTCTGGACTTCGGCAAGGGGATTGGAGCACACAACAGATGGAAGGTTTTTTTTTTTTTATTTTTTTTTTTAGATTCCTCCAAACCTGAAAAACATTTCTTCTATCTTCCAGTGGTGGCCGTAAGGAAAAAATGGTGGTGTACCAATTACACACAGGCCACTCTTTTTATACAGACATATATCTGTTAAAAGTTAAAGAGGCTACATGGTGCATACTGTGTAATGAGTCACTGAGAAAGGTGTATTCTGAGTGCTGGCATTTGCATGCCTCTGACATACACACTTTCCAGCAGACTCCAAGAAGACCTTGTTCAGGGATGTTCCGCCGCATGTGATTTTTTTGTTGTTGTTTTATAATTTGGACATTTTTTCATTTCAGCTGTGATTTGTGTGATAATAGATCCAGTTTAAAGGCATTTTGGTTACGTTGAAAGTTACTGGTCCGTACGTTTTAGAAGCAAACCTACATGGAACCAATTTTGATGATGTGACAGCCCTTGTAGGGCGTCATGCAGTCAGCTTGGCCAACAACAACAATGACAACAAAAGAAAAAAAAAAAAAGAAATGAAATGCATGCACACATATATGTACAGAAAATCACAGGCTTATTCATACCTACATGCATGTGCTTATACAGACAAGCACATACACACACCGGCACATGCCCAGGCAGGCATACATTTGTTTGGTCTCTCTCGCTGTCTGTTCCTACACCTTTCTCTTTGTCTTTCTTCCAAGTGTGCATCTTTACACTCATTTTCTTTTCTTTTTTTTTTTTTTTTTTTTTGCTGTCCTATCTTCTGTGCCATCTTAGTAGCATTGCACCCAGGCTGCTCATTCCGAGCCCCCCTGTCCACAGACCAGCCCGGCCTGCCACAGTCCTGGCACAGACAATCCATAGGGAGCAGTCAGTGTCAAGATGTCAAGAGGCAACCTGCCAGAGGAGACACTGCACTGCTGCCGAGTCACTTCCGTGGTGTTCATTAGTGCCTATTCTGATCCAGCATATGCAGGACAAAACCTATTAGGTCCCCTACTGAGAAGAATAATTGCTTAGTCATGGAGTCCGGCAGGAGTGAGTTTTCCCTCTGGAGGGGGCCACCATGTATGTCCAATGACAGCCCCCACGGCCAATATCGATGAAACCAACGGAATCGAACCAAGGCTATAGATGTGGAGAGGATATCGAAACTGAGGTCACCATGAGAGCAGGGCATGAAGAGCCACAGAATTTGAGACTTCTTTTTTAATGGTGATTGATGAGAATGAGGAGGATGATGGATTACCGTTCCAATCTGAGACTGCATGACAATGCTGTACTCTATGCTTACTTTCATAATATATCCCAGCATCAACCAGGCCTGAGAGATGGCAGACATCTGCAGTGTCAGAAAATTTGAGCAACACTCTCAGAGATGCATCATTTAGTGGATGAAACTCAACTGTGTGGTCCCATTCATCCCAACTGAGCTGTAGCAAACCTCAACTCTGGATAGGAGCTGATCGGGGCAGAAAAATCCCGGAAGACTCTGATGGGAATCGTCCCATGACCTCCCATCCAGGAGCCTGCGATACTAACCACTTGTTTTACTCTGCTGTCAGATGGAGCAGACCACACACTGTGCTGTGAAAAAGAAAATGTCCATGAAGACTGTCTGCCATTGTGCAAAGGACAGGTGCCTCCAACAGAAGACATCAGCAATGCACCTCACTTGAGCAAGTGTGTGCCTGAGGCTGCCCCTATTCTGGACTGTATGGAAACTGGCTATGGTGAGTCATCCTTAGAGCTGAAACAGTCATTGTGAGGTGGTAGGCATATGAACCGGATTTGATTACTTTTTAAAGGGGGATCTGTATTCATGATGATCATAGGATTAAAAGAAAAAAAATTTTTGCTGTAGTATGAAATTTGTTTCTGAATGCTATTTGCCTTAGGTGATTGGCTGTCCTTATTTGAAACTCGGCATGACTTTTACAAGATGGTCTCTGGATGAAGAATTTTGTTTTTACCATAAACCACTTAAAATAACCTTTTCAGTCATTCCAGCTTTTGTAGCCTCTCCTGCCTGGCTAGACTGATAAACATGAATGGAACTGGTACTCCTCATAAACCCTAACATTTCAAAGACTGTTTTATCAAGAGGCTAACAATTTCATAGGATCATTCCAATATGATCGTGTTTTTTAAGGAATTATGATCATGTTTTAAGGAATTATGATCATGTTTTAAGGAATTATGATCATGTTTAAAGATATTGAAATTTCAAGTGATATGGTGCAATGTCATGCTTATGTTGCTTTGATAACCTCAGACACCATTTAATTCTTTGAATGATTAAAGTGTCTTTTTATATGAGCTTGAAAAACACACATAAATCATTTGAATTACTCAACAAAATTTAGTGTCCGGAGGAAGCAAGTTCAATGTAAGTTACCTCCTTTTCTTTGCATTTTGATGTACATTCTTAAGGTGATCAACAGAATTGAGTCAGTGGGGACTACTACTTCACCTGAATACTTTTGGGGCAGAGGCTGAGGATGATGTTCAGTGGCTCCCAAACAGCAGTTGGGCTTAGGGTTAAATGAGTTAAAAGTGTACATGTCCTCTCTGAAACCTGCGGTAATGATTAAGTAAGATGGAAGGATTATGAGATATGACTGAGTAGGATTGAAGAATGATGATGTATAACCAAGTAGGATAGAAGAATGATGAGGTATAACCAAGTAAGATTGATGAATGATAAGGTATTAGAAAGTAGGATTGAGGAATGGTGAGGTATAACCAAGGAGATTCATGGAAGATGATGAGTTTTGACCAAGTTTGATTGAAGAATGATGAACTGTGACCAAGCCAGATTGAACCATGTTTAGATGTAACCAAACAGGTACATTCAAAAAATGGTTGAGTGTTATAACCAAGCAGGACTGAAGAAAGGTGAGTTGTGACCACACAGGATTGAAGAAGGATGAAGCGGGATTGGAAAACAATTGATGATCAAACATGATTGAAGACCACGTGTTACCAGGAAGGGTTGGAAGAGTGATGAAATAAGATCTAGATGGCTTCTTTGCCCACGCAGGATTGAACAATCATGAGTTGTGACCAAGCAAGCAGGATTGAAGAATGATTGGCACCCATGAGTGAGTGAATGTTACTGTAGCTTTGTAAGATGGACAGATGAGAATTCCCCTAAACTTGGGCATTGACAGTTATCTCCTTGCAGAATAGCAAGGTCGCCTTTAGAACGGAGGGGGTTGTGTTTGGCCATTCTTGACCTCCCTTTTGTCTCCTACAAACCATAAATTTTTGTGTTTTGATGTTTGATAGGAAAGATTCCCACGGCTCCACTGAACTTTATGGCCAAGGTTACTGGTGGCAAGGATAAGAAGATTGTGATAACATGGTCCAACCCAGAACGAAATGCAGATCGTGTAACCAGCTATACTGTGTACTACAACCATACGGGTCACTCACAGTACAAAATGGAGACCGTAGTAAGTGTGTGTGTTGTAATCGTGCATTATGTTATGCCCAGCAAACTGGATTGTTTATTTATGCAATATTCTGCTGATTTTATTTAGTGTAGAAAAACCTTTAAGTGTTAGATTCATTTTATTATGTTCATAGTTTTTTAAGATTGTCTGCTGTTTCCTTTTTAACTTTTTCTCAGACTTTTTGACAATCTGCCTAAAAGACAATCCCAGTTACTGTCACCAGCAGCAGTAGAACTGTGTTCATATCCTGTTTTAGATTGTCTTCCATTTTCTTTTTTTGTTGTTGTAAGATGTCATTTATTACAGTGAAGAAAACAATCTCAGCTACTGTCATCTGTTATAGAATGATTTTTTAGAAAAAAGAATTAACTTTGTGTATCTAAATAATGCCATAATTTCTGGACTACAAGGCACTTTGGGGTGTAGGCGTGGCCCAGAATTACAAAAAAAGAAAGAACCAAAAAAAAAAAGAACTTGATACATTAAATGTTGTAGAACAGAGGACAAAACGTTCATGAGAGAAAAACCAAGAAAGAAAGAAACAGACATGCACGCTAAGACACATACGACAGTGTCCAAAATCTAAGGCCAGCTTAAACTTAAAAGTTAACAAATAAAATCAGTTTGCAAAGAACAAAGCACAAGAAACAAACTGGGTTGGAAAAGCAAAGAAGAACTCTTACTTGATCAGTCTTTAATCAGCAGGATGGATTGAAAAGCCAGAAATTTTATTCTAAGCAGAAAATCCTGAGAAATTCTAATCCTTGCTGGCACTGACGAACATAGTATTTCCACAGGAGTACACATGTGTCATGATCTTCATCATGACTATTCTGCTACGTTTGCTGTGTGTCTGTTTGGATGGATCTAGCTGTTTCTGTTCTCTTTTTTCTCTTTTCAGACTGTCTGAAAATTTCTCATTTTTAGCGGTCATGGTGGCATATCAGAAGTGAATGGCATTTTATTCAGTTTTGCAGTTTGTTCTGTCTTGGTATGTTTGAGCAAGGTGAATATCGTGTTGAATGGAGCATGTTCAGTTTTAATTGGTGTAAAGTCCTGAGTCCCACAGGGTTATGTCCTAGGACCTGACTTATTTTTTTTTATATACGTAACATAGATTTGCCAAACTGTCAGTCATCGCAGTCTCATTTGTTTGGGGATGATACAGTAGTTGACAAAGTTATTCGTTCCTCAGAGGACACAGATCATGTACACCAGACATCACCAGCTTGCTGGGTGGGAGAGCTCCTTCCATCCAGGAAAGTGTACTGCTGTGCCAATCTAGAGTGGCACAGTAGTTTCAGAGGACTGGGATCACTAAGCCAACCCAAGCACTGGGAAATTCACTCTTTGGTTTCCAGAGATGGATGGCAGACATTATTTTTAAGTGTGGACAGAACTGAAGGGTTGATAGTTTGTTCCTTTCCTCGTGTCAGAGGTCTTCACAGTGTCATTTGAAAGGTGTTGTGCATACTGTACTCCAGTCACGTTTCACACATAATCATCTTTCAAAAGGTGAGGAAGTTTAATGGTTTAGAGAGTGTGATGAACAGCACTGTACTGTGCACCTAGTTCTTGGAGGTTAGGATTTATGTGACAGTATGAAGACTCCATGAAGACCTTGTTCTGGATGTTCCACCTTGTGTTTCAGAAAATCATTCTTTATGTGATCTGACCCTAATGTGGATCATGGTGGAAGTGATTTTAAGTTTGTCTTTCCAGGACTTGACTTGGTTAGGGATTTTGAATTTGGGATTTTAGTCAGTACATAGTTCTGATTTGTTACTTTATTCAGCCTCCATGGCTGTAAAAAAAAACAAAAACCAGTTGACCAAAAGATAGGTGTGTCACACACAGGTGCACTGTTGTGCAAGAGCAGCTGCCTATGCTGTCCTCATCATGTTTGTTTTCGCTAGTCAACAAGATTGACTTCAGTGGTGTAAAATGGCTGAAGGTGCGAACATGTAGACTTATTTTGGGAAGTTATGGTTTCTCCCTGAGCTGGGGTAGGCTGTAATAGGGGGTTTCCCTCATCCCTCCACAGACCAGCTTGGTGGGGTACAGTCATGAGCTGACCAGTGTGATGCCCGGCACTACCTACAATATCTGGATGACAGCAGATAACAGAATGTGGGTCGCAGTCAGGCCACCGCCATGCTGTCAGTCTCAGTCGAGAGTGAGTCACTGTGTGCTTTGTTTTTTTAACTTGATGTAGTGTTTGCTGCTGAGATGGATGCATTGCAGTGTAACGTTTACTGGGTTTGTTGTATTTGTTATTATTGCATGAGTCACAGTGTGCTTTTCCTTTTTTTTCTAACTGGATGTACTGTTTTCATTGCGCAGATGGATGAACCACAGTGTAATGTTCACTGGCTTTGTTATATTTGTTATTATTGGAAGAGTCACAGTGTGCTTTGTGTTTGTGGTTTTTGTCACGGTGTTGGGTGAGTAACAGTGTGATATGTGTTTGCTTGATTTACTATTATTGAGCTGGATTAATCTAAGTGTGTTGTGTGTTAACTCGGTCATTGTTTTGACGACTTGGTTGGTTGAGTCGTAGCATTGTGTTCATTGGGCATGTTGTTTTGTCCCAGTATGTGTGTTTGCTAGGCATGTTTTTTTTGTGACATATCCATGTGTTTGCTGAGTATGTTGTTTTTGACACATTATGTTGTGTTTGCTTGTTGAATTGTTTGTCTCTGTGTTGGATGAGTTGCAATATGGTCCATGGGCGCATCATTTTTGACACAATATCCTGCACAGAAATCTGAGTCCCATCTTTCCTATTTTCTCCTTCACAGCCAGAACCTGAAATGGAAAAAACAAAACAAAACCAAAAACAGTCAGCATTACCTGCAGAAGTGATAAAACCATTTCCAGAAATGTGTACATTGTCATGAACAGCTCTCCAGGAAAAGGAGAAACTAGCCAAATGCAACAACAACAACAACAACAACAAAATGGACAGTATCTCTGGATGTTGTGGTGTATGTTTGCAGGAGGGGAATTTTTTTTTTCTTTTTTGGCTTGTTTCAATGGTGACATTTCTGATATATCTTGGGTTCAAATGGGCCATAAGTGATGAAAACTGTACTGAACATTGTAGCTGTGTCCCTGTTCTCATCAATGCTGTTATGAACTCTGTCATGTTCATTATTTCATTGATTCTGTAGTTACTGTCTGTAACAAAATGTGAAATTGTCAGAATCCTGCCATCAATTCTGTTTTTGAAAATTAGTCTCATACGCTTAGTCTTAATGGAATGTAATCGTTAACTTTGTCATATTGTTAACTCTATTATTTTATCATGAACTTTTTCATATTTTCATTAATTCAGCCATGTTATGCTTTTCTGTTTCATGGGCACTTGGCCAACAGAGGAAGCAGAAGAAGGTAAGAAGAATCTCTGTGTGTATGTGTGTGTATCAAGTCAAAATTATCTTTATTGAGGGTTAAAGAATGTGTGTGTGTGTATAAGATATGACTTCTGAAATAGAGTCCTAGCAGAGAGTATAATATGAGGGGTTTTGCACATTTATCGTGATGTTCCTATTGACAGTGTGTCTCGGATCTTAAGCAGCCTGTAATGAATCCCTAAATTAAGAAAGAAAAAGTAAGTAGAACTGCGTGGTTTTTTTTATGTATGAAAGCAACCAATTTACTGATGGTAGGTAGTGTTATTACCTGAGCATGATGAAAGATGAGAACTGTTCTGGAAATGCCTGCTTTTTGTCCAGTGATGCCAAGTGGGTTTATTCTTGAAGAGTCCCGATTTAGCTGATGCCCAGTTTGACATTGATCACACCACTTCCACATGTGTACCGACATGACCTCATCAAGGCCTTTAGTCCTCATGAACTTTGTAACATTGGACAAATATCCGCTGCAGGATGGGTGAGGAAGTCCAGGTGGAGAGGTCCAGAGAGTATGGAGGATGAGACAATAACAGCAATCCAACAGAAGCCAAAAAGTCTTGTGTAAAAGCAATACTTACCATCGTATTGTGTTGATGGAGTGCAAGTCCATGAATATCTGACTTATAATGTTGAGTGCACCAGTAACTAAGCATTTGAAACTTCTAGCAAGCATTGTTGAAGGTGCAGTTAGACATCATGTAAGTATCTCTGTGGGGGGAAGGGAAGGACTCCACAAGAGCCCGATCTGGTGGTGAAAGAAATGAGCTGTTGTATTCCTTAGCTCCTTGTTCTTCTGAATTTAACTGGAGAGGGTCTATTGAAAAAGATCCAAATGGATAATTTCTGCTTTGTTTGCGAGTCATACTGAAATGGGCACATTTCAAGATCAGCCTGGCAAAAACAACTCAGCAGGGAGCACGGCAGAAAGATGAAGAAGAGACAGAGAGAGGGAAAGATGGGATTGCAGGAGGGAGTGGGCAGGCTTGTCCTTCACCATCTCTCATAGAGCCACAAGGAATATCAACACATGTCTGAGGTTGTGAGATATTCAAAATAAGACACAGCAGTGCAATCTGGTACACTTGTTTTATCATCTACGATTATCATCCATTTCCATGTGGACTTTTCACGTTTGTCTGCAGAGGTATCTTTAGTTGAAGACAAGGGCAATAACCCCTGACCGCCTATCGGTCGCAGGAGGGGAAGGGATCAGCGCACTTCTGCTGACAGCTGCCAGCTTCCTCGCGCTTACCTGCCACAAGCTTTCCTCCCTACGCGTAATGTGATACTAGCTGTCTGGCTGATAGTGTGTTGAAAACAGGATGCTATGTTTTCTTTATTAATACTTTGCGCCAGAATGCAACGAACTGTGGTTGATTGATGTCACTGTAATGTGGGGTCTCTGACTGACAGAACGACACCAAACATGAATGGGTCTTCTTTCATACGCATTGCTGACAAGCACCACAAAGATTTGTCAACAAAAAACAATTGAAACAGACTAACGAACACACACAAAGTGAAATGAAATCGCAACTCAGTGGAGAGCATGCGTTCCTGAAGCTATCACGCTCAACTCTAGCATATTGGACATGCATATCTTTCCTTCTAAACTGACAGAAAATTAGTCGCGGTACTTCTACCTGACAGCCGGTACTTGGCCTGAATAAACAGTGTCGGGTCTGGTCAGCTTCACTGGGAACACTGGTGGTTTCCCCACCACAGCCTAGGCATGTTTTGCTTGTTTATCTGCGTGCTCTACGTGCTTGTGAAGCATGCCGAAACTGATTCTATCACAGCCACACCATGCTTTTAGTAAAGCAAGATTTTAGCATGCCACACATGCAGATGTCAGTTATAAACAATGAAATGCTTCCTACCTGACCTTGTTCTTTCCCCCCGTTCAAATCATTTGAAACTGATGTCACATATACACACACCAATGCAAAATGTTGCCCGCATTTTCATCTTCATGGTGAGCCTACTCACGACTGGGGGGGGGGGGGGGGGGGGGAGAGAGAGAGAGAGAGAGAGAGAGAGAGAGAGCACACACACACACACACACACACACACACACACACACACACACACACACACACATGCGCGCGCATATTAACAGAAACCCACACACCAACAACAGTGGTATATAAGCTGATGGATACACACACACACACACACACACACACACACACACACACACACACACACACACACACACACACACACACACACACACACACAGACACACACAGAGAGAGAGAACTAGATATTACAGCTCACTCTATCATTAAAACACGCTAGACTACTCACTTGCACACTCTTACTCTTATGTATACAGAGAGAGAGAGAGAGAGAGAGAGAACAACAACAGTGACAGCAACAATAACACACACACACACGCGCACACACACACACACACACACACACACACACACACACACACACACACACACACACACACACACACACACACACACACACACACACACACACACACACACACACACACACACACACACACGCACGCACGCACGCACGCGCGTGCGCACGCGGGCGCGCGCGCGACGACGAGAGAGAGAGAGAGAGACTGACAGACAGACAGACAGAGAGAGAGAGAGAGAGAGAGAGAGAGAGAGAGAGAGAGCACAAGATATTACAGCTTACTCTATCATGAAAACACACGCTTGGGTACTCACTTGCACACTCTTACTCTTATGTATGCACAGAGAGAGAGAGAGAGAGAGAACAACAACAGAGACAACAGCAACAACAACAACAACAACAACAACACACACACACACACACACACACACACACACACACACACACACACACACACACACACACACACACACACACACACACACACACACAGACACACACACACACACACACACACACACACAAGCGCAAGAGAGAGAGAGAGAGAGAGAGAGAGAGAGGAAGGAAAGTAATCGCCTGGTAGGCCTAGAATGTCTCCTCTCGAGCAGTAGCACCACTCACACATACACCAACAACATGCCGGATCCTGGCCAACTTATGAAAACGAACTTCTCAATGGAAAAAAAAAAAAAAAAAAAAAACCTCAAGAACGCGGGATGAACCAAGTTATATCAAACGGCACAAAGCAGCAGAATCACAACACACAAAAATCACACACACAGTTAATTATATGGAATGTGGAAGAATAATAATCCGTAAGCACAACAAGAACAGCACAGCATGAGAACACATGCGCTCACTTAAGAAAAGGGATGGGGCCCTACACACGTGCGCTTCCAGCTTTTCAGCACTCAGCGCTGAGTCACGCCGCCTCTGTTTATCGCCTGCCGGGCAGGCTGGAACTAAAGAGCGTTGTCTTCCTGATAGATATGTAGCAGCACTATTGTGTTAGATATATACCTGGTCAGGTGTGCAGAAGCATGATGGTGTTGTTGTGTGATCATGTGTATAAAAGAGTTGTTTTGGTTTGTCTGTCTGTCTGCACATTTGCATGAGCGTGCATATGTATGTGTGTGGGGGCATGCATGCATACACATGGGTTTATGTGTTAACGCATGCATGCGCATGTGTGTGTGTATGTGTTTGTGTGTGTTTGTGTTTGAAACATATATGTCAATGTGATTCTGTTGTGGCTGATGATGTCACTGCCTGTAATGAATGGATGAAGGCTCTATCAAGTCACCTGTCAAGTTGGTCTTAAAAACAGTAAACTGCTAGTAAAAAAAAAGTTTCTTTGTTACATTTTCCATCGAGCTTAATGATCAGTATTTTCTAATAGATAAGTAGATTATGATACCTAAAATTAGTTTTAGATTGCAGGTTGCTGTTTTTTACAAAAAAAATTCAATGTCAGACCTTAAACCTAGCTTGATTAAACAGTATTTTTAATACATCGATAAACTGTAATACCTGAAATTAGATTTAGATTACAAAACATGATTGCATTGCTATGCAAACTGTGGTGCCGTGAGCAGGGCGGTAGATTATGAATGGAGCATACTGGTATTGCTGGCAACCACAGGCTGGTAATGTATTGAATTAAAGAAAAGACAGCAAAGTCTACTGAAGAGAACATGTAGCCTTAATGAAAAGACTGTAAAGCATTTTGCTGAGCGTAATGTGTAATCTGTATGAAAAGACTGACCGACCATTCAACCATGGATGTCACCTATTGAAAAGACTGTTAAATATTTTACCGTGGATGATATGTAGCTTTGTTAACAAGATTGTGAGCATTTTACCCCTGGACAACTTTTTACCAAGTTGACAGCGGAGGGTTACAACATTCTTCTGGCTTGGGTTCCTGGTCATGTTGGCATCGGAGGGAACGAAATGGTGGATCGTTTGGCCAAGAATGCCGTACGAGAGAAACTGTCAAACACACCTATCCCCTGCTCAGATTTGAAACCCAAAATTAACGATTATGTAAAAGACCTCTGGCAGGAGGATTGGAATACACAGACGGATAACAAACTCTTTCAGATCCGTCCAAACCTAAAGGAGTTCCTCTCATCTTCGTCTGGTGGTCGTAAAGAAGAAACAGTTCTGTGCCAGCTGCACACCGGCCATTCGTATTTTACCCATTCCTACCTTTTAAAGAGTGAAGAAGCTCCTAGGTGCATTCCGTGTCATGTGCCACTCACAATGAAACATATTCTTTTAGAGTGTTGGGATTTGCACGATGTGAGACACAAACATTTTACAGCAGATTCCATGAAAACCTTGTTCAGAGATGTTCCGCCTGACGCGATCTTTGAGTTCTTGAAAGAGGTTAACATTTTTCATCGGATCTGAGATTTTACAGTGGAAAGATTTTTAACAAAGTTTTGGATGAGATTTTAGACGATGTCTTTCTATAATTGTGTGGATGAATGACCTGTGAGTTGATTTTAACGTGGTGACAGCCCTGATATGGCCCTTTGCGGTCGGCTGGGCTATAAGCAACATTATCTTATCTTATCTTATTTTACCCTGGACAAAATGTAGTCTTAATGGAAGGTACTAGACATTCCACTATGGATGATATGTACCTAAATGAAAATACTGTGAACATTGAACCATGGATGATATGAAGCTTTAATGGACATATTGTGAGCATTTTACTAAGGATAATATATAGCTTTAATTAAGATATTGTGCATAATCTGTTGTGGATGATACGTAGATTAATGAAAAGACTGTGAGCAATCTACCAAAGATTATGTATTGTAGCCTTAATGAAAAGATTGTGAAGATTGTACTATGGTTAATATGTATTTTAATGAAAATATTGAGAACATTTCTACTGTAGGTGATACATATCAGAATGAAAAGACTGTAAGCCATCTATTGTGGATAGCATGTAGCCTTAATGAGAAGATTGTGAACATTCTGATGTGGATAATTCATTGCTATACTGAAAAGACTTGTGAGCATTTTATCAAAGATTGTTTGTAAAGTTAATGAAAAGATTGTGAACATTCTACTGTAGGTGATACATATCTTAATGAAAAGACTGTTAGCTGTCTATTGTGGACAGCATGTAGCCTTAATGAGAAGATTGTGGACATTCTGGTAAGGAGAATTGGTTGGTATACTGAAAAAGACTTGTGAGCATTTTATTATAGATTATTTGTCATCTTGATGAAAAGATTGCGAGCATTTTGCTTTGTAATCTTAATGAAAAGATTGAAAGCATTTTGCTATGGATTATTTGCCATCTGAATGAAAAGACTGTGAACATTTTGTGGTGGAATATTTGCAGTCTTAATGAGAACAAAGTGAACAGTCTGTGGTGAATAATGTATAGCCTTACGGAAAAGACTGTGAGCATGCACTGTAAGGTAGTGGTTGGCCATAATGACAACATTTTAAACATTCTGTGATGAATTACCCTGCAGACGTACTATAGATAGCATATAGACTTGATGAAAACATTGCAAGCATTCTACAGTGGTCCAGATCTAGCCATAATGAAAAGACAGTATTTTACAGTGGAAAGTCTGTAGTCTAAATGAAAAGACCATCGGCTCTCTACATTGGCTTTTAAATAACATATGTATGAAGGGAAAGAGAGTGCAACCCTAGCAAATCCTGCATTTCCTCCCCTTCTCTCCCCCTCCAACCCCTTAAAAACAAAAAACACCTTTACCCCCCTAACCCCCCCCCCCCCCCCCCCCACCTGACTGTGTTATTAATCAAGTGGTGTGTGCTTTTCCATGTGTGTGCAGGAGAAACAGAGGGTGAACAAAAGCTTTTAGGATCGGTTAGATTTGACGCCGGCTATGACAATGCAGTGCATGTAAGTTTGTGGTTGTTGATTTGTTACTTTGATGAGAGAAACTCTTTCCTCTATGATTGTGATGTTCACAATAATCACTTCTGCTGCTTTGTGCATTATTTCTTTTTTGACAACACATTTCATTGTAAACCTGTTTTCAAAAAGAAATTTTGTTGTCTGCATGTTCTTGGATGTGTACAACATGCACGCACGCACGCACACGCACACACACACACACACACACACACACACACACACACACACACACACACACACACACACACACACACACACACACACACAGAGGTTCTGAAAGTTTTAAATTCATACTGTTTTGTCTGATTTTTTTAACCTGAACAGAGCTGTGATTAGAGATGAGGGTCATATCTAATTCAATAAATGAGAATATTGTTATAAAATACAATGCACTGAAGTGGGAGAGTTAAGGAAGGAAAATTTGGAGTGGAGTACGGGTAAAGGAGCAGGTAAAAAAAGGGTGAAGATGATGGATATGGCTAAGGCTAGAGCATGTAGTCAGAGCCTGGTCAGTGAGCTATATTGCTTTATTTACAACATTGTAAGACAACGAGAAGAAGCATAATGACAGCATCACTGACAGCAGGAGAAGCACTGAACACTTTCACATTGTGGCACATGCCAATACTGAAAGCTGTCAATCTCCTTGTCCATGGTCAGTGTACCAGCAGCCTCTTAACCTGCTACTGGGTCGCAATGACAGCAGCCAGAAGTAACACAAGCATTTGCTCATGGGGCAGTGATTTGGAGCTCTTCCGTGCTACCTGACATGTAATCAAATCTGTATTTCTCTGCGGATCTGTCATGGACCAAATACAGATTGTTGTGAATCAAAGAACTCACTGCTACTACTTTTCATGATCCTAAATTCGGTATAAGGATCAGCGTAGTTATTTTGTAAATTAAGTTTAAAGTGCCTTTTAAGAGGCAGCTTAAAAGGATTTTTACAAGAAAACTGAAAGTTGCACAAAAGTGAATGAGCCTGATTGAATTGTATTACTACCATTTAATGGCTGGATTCAGGACTAATCTGTTTATATGTAACATGCATAGTTCTCTGATCTAAGTGAGTATGTGATTTATCAAGTAAAGCAATAGAAAGTATCCACATAGAGTATAGGATTAATCAAATAAAGCATGAGAAAGTATACAAATGGAGTACATAATTAATCAAATAAAGCAATAATATCCATATGCTAACAAGGAAAGTCAGTGAAGCTGGCCACTGTACCTAGTGCATGTGCAATTTGCTGTCCAATAATGCAAGAACCTTTGATATTATTAATGAGTAATTTTTGTCCAAGCATTGAATAAACTGCTTTACAAATTGACTGTAGTGACAAAAGTATATCAGTTTTAAAGAATTCTGATGTAAGTGAACATTGTAAAATGATGCAATCATATGGATTAATTCACAAGGGAATTTAGATCAAACCCAGGGCTCCAGTACTGTAAGGATGAGATGAAAACATTTATTTATATAATTGATGCATACAGAGGGATGAATTAGGCTGTAGAAAGGACAACAGGCTATTGGTTATTGTGGAAGCAATTAAAATTTCGATGGCAGGCGCGCCATGGTCTACGGTAAGTAGGTCACTGGGTCACTGGTCACTGTTGTGGTGAAGCAGGCAGTTTCAAATAAACATCTGCTGAGAGAGATTATCAAGTTGAGCGTGCTTGGTCACAGATATTTTCTCTTTGAAAACTTTATTGGATGAACCCAGAGCCAGTGAAGGGAATATGCCTTGATCAGTGTTATGCAGCATGTGACAGAGAGCCAGAATTACAATAGTACAACTTTGACTTGTGGAATGCTGAATTGTTGCTTTGTGAACTTTGTGGCCTTCACTCAAGAGTTTTCTCTGTTGAATGGAGATGGATTTGCATGCAGATGCAAGATCTGAATCACATGACATGTAGATGTTAGGCGGACCCATATGATCCTGGGGGTCCTCAAACCTTACCTAGTTTTCCATGCACAAAATCCTCCTGGGTTTCACCCATTTTTCTGTTGGAGTAATTGATCTCTGTTGCTAAAAGCTTGATGATTTTTCTTCTTGTACTATGGTCAGATTGTATCAGTATTGATTTGTTCCCAGTGGATATGGAGTTTCCCTGGTGTTGTCATTTTCCATATTTATCACACCACACATACAGATGACCTGGGCATTTGTTTTCCATGTGGAATTTTGCCTTCGAGATGGAATGGTTGGGAGTTTACTGTGATGAAAGAGACTGAAGCAAAAAAAAAAAAAAAAAAAAAAAAAGAAGGCTGGTAAAAATAACTTTGATTGTTCATGGCCAGTTTAATTAAGACACATTCTTTGTACTGTGAATGCACTTTAATTTTAGCAGTAGTTTGATGACGTGAAATGAAATAATTCTCTGTTCTGGGAAGACACTTTTTTGTTCTTGCAGATCGGAAAAGGAACAGCTGGTGATTATGACAAGTTCTGATTGTCTAGACCCATGCCTGTGGTGAACAGAGGCAGTGCTAGTTGATGACAAGGACAGAGAGAGAGAAAGAGAGGAGGAGGGAAGGAAACGAGTGGACTGAGCTCTTCAGGCTGAAAGTTGATCTAGTGAAAGTGAATACTTGTTGGATGTCCAAGGTGATTCAAACCAGAAACAAGTTTGTTCGTTTGGACTTGTGTGCTTTGTTTTGTTTGTTTGAACTTCATTGTTGAGTTCCTGGAATGACGTTTGTGGTACAGACACTATTTGTCACTTTATGAAACTGTGGGTTTTGGAATGGAAAAGTAGAGATGAAAAACAACAGGTATAGCACTGCCTATGATAGGAAAAAGGTCATCACCGGAAACAAACAAATCTTTCCTTATATGCTACCGACTATGATAATCATCTGGATAAAAAATAATACTGCTAAATAAACTTTACATGTGAGATAAGTTATGGGGCATATTTTGAAACTGCTGACAATTATGAAAGTAGATGGAGAGGAAACCGTTTTTTCCTTTTTTGTCATCTTTATTATTTTTTGCAAACAGACATGCAGACAGCTTTCCAGTGTCAGTTATAATGTCAGTACAGCCCAGGAGACCCACACACAGGACTATTTCAAGTCCGTCATTACGTACAACAAGAAAGTGATCACAGATCTGTTTTTAGGTAATAGTGTTTCAATTTTGTTGGACTAAAAGATGTGTAAAAGAAGACATGGTAATTTAATTTTGCTGCAATGCATATCTGGTTTTGTGTTTTGGTTTTGTGTTTGCTTTTTATTCAGCCTTTTAAACCAAAGATGCTTAAAAAAAAGAGCATATTTTGTGTATGATGAAAATGCAGTTAAACATTGTCATGTATTGTGTTGCATTTTTTGAGTGTTGCTTATATTTCCATGATGATAACCCTCAATATTTTTGCAGTCATTTTGATTCGTTATGGATGTAGATTTCATAAGAACAAGAAGACTTTTGTAGTCATTGGAATAAGTTGGACCTACTATTGCTCTGCTTTCATTTGTGTTGAACTGATTTGTGAGAAGGATTGTGAACTGATTTTCAGTTTTAATGCACCATCCATTTACCATACTAGCAGAGCATAATTGCCTGTCAATTTCCCAAGAAAAAGCGAGCCTAAAATATTTCTTTGTTGCAAAGTGTGCTTCACAAACGATATCAGGCAGGCATAGACATCGACTGAGATTGAAATAAAAAAAAATCTGGAACTGACCTATAAAGCAATGCAGACCAAAGATGGAACAGAGCTCTCCTTCTGAAGGAAAGGCTCTAAATGAAATGAACAAAGTCTTACAATCTTAAACAAGACAGCTGCTAAAGATAATGAAAATCAAAGCTGGCAATATATATGAAAAAGTACATCGTCTTTGCCTTCTTTGAGACTGACTAACCTCAGCATTCCTTGAGCTCTGAGGGAACTAAACAGTAAATCTGGAAGACTTCCCATTAGAACCCTTGTTCTATGAGGCTGAGGAAGGAAGGATGAATATGTTGGATCCTGTCAAAAAGTAGCAGCTTTGTGTAGCCATTGTCACTGTCATGGGGAGAGAGGTGACAGAGAGTTACGGAGGGGATGAGAGGATCCATCAGGTTAGGCTCTGACATGAGGGTGGAGACGGCAAAGAGTAGGAGAGGAACACAGAGGTGGGAAGCATTCAGCATCACTCTCCTCAGCTTGAAAGACGTTTGACACTCAGTAGAGGTGCCGAGTGGTCTGCCTCGCTTCCTCTTCCCCGGTGGTGCCCATCTCAGCGCAGTGTGAGGGAGTCTGGTCTTGCCCATCCGAAGGATGTGTCCCAGCCACCTCCACCGCCGCTGCTTCACCTCGGCCACAATGTTGTTTATGCCGTGCGCCTTGACACTTCCCTGTTGGTGACACGCTGCTGCCACTGAAGTTTCAGGATTCGGCGAAGACACCTTCCTTCGAAGCCTCTGAGCCTGCTCTCAATCTTCTTGTTGGTTCTCCATGTCTCTGAGGCGTATAGGAGTACTGAGCGTACGTTGGACCTGTAGATCTTCAACTGGTTTTGGTTTCCAGGACAGCTGACTTCCAGATGTTTTTCAACCCGCTGAATGCCCGAGCTGCGAGTCCTATCCTGGTTGAGATCTCCTGCTCGATGTTGCTATCGGCCGAGATGTAGCTGCCGAGGTACTTGAAGTGTTCCACCTCCTCTAGAGCTGAGCCTCGCACACTGGTCTTCTCTGCGCTCTTCGTCTTCACCTTCATGATCTTGGTCTGTTGGGGTGAATCTTGAGTCCCACACTGCTGGCTATTAGGTCCACTCTTGATGTTTTTTCCTGGATGTCTTTCTGGGCGTGCGACAGCAGTGCAATATCGTCGGCGAAGTCGCAGTCTTCAAGCCTGGCTGTCAGTCCCCATACAAGCCCTCTCGCCCTATCGCTGGTGGCCTTCCTCATCACCCAGTCAATGACGACAAGGAAAATTGTCGGCGAGATCACGCAGCCTTGCCTGACCCCGGTCCGGACGTGGAACCACTCGCTCTGCTGTCCATCATGTCGCACACAGCACTGGTTGTCTGCGTACATGTCCTGTAAGATGTTGATGACTTTAAGAGGAAACCCGTAGGCTTCCAAGATCTTCCACAGCGAAGATGATGAATGCTATCGAAAAGCCTTTTGGAAATCAATATAGTTGATGTACAGTGATGAATTCCATTCGATGGACTGTTCCACAATTGTTCGTAAGACAAAGATCTGGTCTGTGCAACTTCTCCCGCTTCTGAACCCTGCCTGTTCTTCTCGTAGGGTTTCTCTCAATGGCTTGCCTCATGCGCTGTAGAAGGACACGGCAGAAGATCTTCCCTGGGACGGAGAGCAAGTTGATTCCCCGCCAGTTGCCGCATTCAGAGAGGTCGCCCTTCTTGGGGAGCTTCACTATGATGCCTTTCTTCCATGTGTCTGGAACTTTCTCCTCTTCCCAAACCTTGTTGAATAGTTTCACTAAAGCCTTTGCGCTCGTTTTGGGGTCTGCCTTCAGCATGTCTGCCGTGATTCTGTCTTCACCTGGTGCCCTGTTGCCCTTTGTCTGCCTGATAGCCTCCACAATTTCCTGTTGGGTAATGCGTCCACGTCTCATCTCTAAGTTGAAACCCATGTCTTCGATGGTGGCTTCCTCATCTGGGTCCGGTCTATTTAATATCTCTCTAAAATGTTCTGCCCATCTGTCGAGTTGGTCTTCGTCTTTTGTCAAAACTTTCCCGGTTTTGTCCTTCACTACTGTGGTTTTGCTGATGAATCCGCCTGTTAGGGCCTTGGTAATTTATAGACGGTCCTGGAGTCTCCTTTCTCTGCTGCAGCTTGGGCCTCTGCTGCCAAGTTGTCTGCAAACTGTCGCTTGTCTCTCCTTGTGCTCTTCTTCACTTCTTTGTTTTTCTCTTTGTACGTTTCGGCGGATGTTTGTCTCTCTCATCTTCTGTTCCAGTGAGCGTGCCGAGTTTTGCGATCTTTCTCTCCTCTATGAGTTGCCATGTGGCGTCTGATATCCATTCCTTCCTCTCTCTTCTTCTGTAGCCCAGCACGGCCTTGCTGGTGTCTATGAAAGCTTTCTGTACATTGTCGCACAGAGCGTTGATGTCATCTGCTGGTGTGCTGTCCAGGACTTGGAATCTATTGGAGAGTTTCAATGGTAAACTGGCTTTTCACCTCCTCACTGGTCAGTTTCCTCGAGTCAAAGAGTTGTTCACTTTTTCTTTTTTGGTGTTCTCTTGAGCTTCAGCTGGAGTCTGCATAGCACAAGATGGTGATCACTGCTAGCGTCAGCTCCTCGAATGGCTCTTTACGTCCTTCATGGAGCTCCTCCACTTCTGGTTGATGGCAATGTGGTCTATCTGATTACTGGTTCTTCCATCTGGTGATACCCATGTCAGTTTGTGGATGGTTTTGTGTTGGAAGATGGTACCACCTATCACCAGACCATTTTCAAGACACGCATCTGCAAAACGCTGTCCATTGTCATTTCTGTCTCCCACTCCCTCTTGTCCCATGCAAGTTTCATACCCGGTGTTCTCCGCTCCGACTTTCGCATTCCCAGTCTCCCATAAGAAGTAGGATGTCATGCTGTGGTGTCTTGTCTATCTGTTCCTGTAGAATGTTGTAGAACAGGTCTTTTTCCTCCTCCGTGGCTTGCTCTGTCGGTGCGTAACACTGTATGATGGTGGTCTTGGTATACTTGGAGAAGAATCTGGCTGTGATGATTCTTGAGTTGACTGGCTCCCATCCCATCAAGCTCTTCCTGGCCTCCTTATCCATGATGATACCTACTCCCTCTTGATGTTGCCCGTCGGTGCGACCAGAATAACATACTGTCTCTCCTGAGCCAAGGGTCATGATGCCCGAGTCCGTCCACCTCATCTCACTGATTCCTAGGATGTTTAGTCTATACTTCTTCATCTCTTTCACACCGTCTGTGCAGTCTTTCCAGCTTCATACAGCGTTCGCACATTCCAGGCTCCCACTCTCACCTCTTGTTTGGGATTCGCTAAGGACATTGTCGGAGCAGAAGCTTCCTTTCGGCTTTCACTCCTACTCGTCAACAATGCATTGCTGCATCTGCCCTGAGCTCGTCCCCCGAGCTTTGATTGGATCTTGTTGGCGTTTCTGTAGCAAAGCTTTTTTTACGTGGCGGGTTGCTAGCCCAACGCACAACCTTCCCCATTTCTCATTCTGGACTTAGGACCAGACAACGGCTGGGTTACAGGAATGAAAACAAGAACATTAACTCTGGCTGCCATGGTGAAACCAAAGGCTTATAGCACATTGCTTGGATTATGCACCCACATGTTTATAAACTGTATACAGGGCAAATGAGGACACTTTCCCTGTTCACTGAAAGCCACAGCATCAGATCCAAGGCACTGGGTATGTAAATAGAACATATGATCCCGCCCACCAAGTCCTGTCCAAGAAATCTGCCATTGCAGTAGGCTGCTCATTTACATCTCCCTGCTGTGGCTTTAAGATTTCCTTGTCAAGGCAAAGTGAAACCCAAGTGTTGAAAAATCTGACTGGAATGTTAGTTAATGATTGGTGAATGATGAGAAATTGCAGGATTTGCTCAACTGGAAGAGATACTGGTTCAGTCTCTTCCATGAGAATGAGAGATGAATTCAAATGTTTAAATGAAAGAGTGGAGAATGATGTTATAGAGAGAAAGGAAGAAAAAAATGAAATGGGGGTTATGTGGGGGATAGAGGTGAGACGAGTGATTTGGTAAGCTTATGATGAAGCTGTGAGAGAACTCTGTATCATCTTTATTACCATTGCCTGCCATATGGGCAGCATCCTGAAATGATGTACACAATGGAGCCGGAATAGCTCAGTTGGTAGAGCGCCAGATTCGTGATCTTGTGGTTGCGGGTTTCGGTACAGGGGGATTTTTCCTCAGAGTTAACATTGGTCCTGGCTCCATTTCCCATACAGTCCTTCGAATGAGACTATAGACCGAGGTTCCATGTGTGAATGCACGCATAATATCTTGCACACACGTAAAATCCCATCACCAACTTTCCGAAGAGTAGGCCAGTTTGGCTGTTGGTATGGTAGACATGCTACACATAGCATGCACCCTGCGTGAGAAGTGGAAAGAATGAAGGAAGTAAGCAAAATGAGTAAACAATATTGACTGGATGATACGGGAAACAAATGAATGAAGCGCCAGCTGGCAGCTCTTCAGTCGGCACTACCCAGGTAGGCAGCCCGTTGTGTAAACGAGTGTTGATTGTAAAGCGCTTAGAGCTTGGTCTCTAGCCGAGAAGAGGCGCTATATAAGTATTCGTTAATAATAATAATAACAATGGTAAAGTCATGGTGAAATGAATCGGCATCTCCCTCCACAATCATGCAGATTGTGAAATCCTCTTTGAGACTAAGACACAAGTTAGCAAGATAAATCTCCAAAATGTTGACTGGAAAGTCCCTTGTGCAGAAATCCATAGTCAGGCAGCTGTATTTTTTGTAATGAGGCAAAACTTGTTTGCATTTGTTTTCTCAGATGTATGAATTATTTATGTGTGTTTTGTGCTGGGATCTGGACCATAGAATCATAACGTACACCCTTCTCATTATCTGTTGCTGTTTGTACACATATGATTAATTTCTCCATTTCATTGTTATGTGATAAAGCTTTTTAACTTCTTTTTCTTTCAATTTGATAGTTGCAAATAATGTTATTTCAAAGGTCAAATAAATATAACTCATCCTCTTTCTGCCTGACTTTTGTGCTTTAGGGTTGTCTTTTACATTGTGAAATGGTGTTTTCCAGCCGAGAGAAAAAAAGAAAAACAACAAGAAAAAAACATCAAAGAAAGAAAGAGGCTAGGGTGTGAAATAGCAGCTGTTGTCAGCAAGTGATTCTTTATGACCATAAAAATAGCAGCTATTATCAGCAAATGATTCTTTATGACCTTTAGCATAACATCTTTTTATATGCTTATCACAGCCTGGTTTCTGATCAAGAAAGTGTTCTTTCACTCAGGGAAATGTAACATTCTCATTTGCTTGAATTTCATTACAAAGGTTTGTTGTTTGTTTGTTTGTGTTTTCGGGCTGTTGGAAATATATAGGCTTTATGAAAGAACATTTCCTGGACTGTAGACACCAGATTGTTTATGTCATTGAAATTTTTTTTGGCTTGGATACTTGATCTGCATTTTGTGTGACAGTACATTTTTATGATTTTCTTCTTGTCTTCAAATCAGTTGCTTCTGATGAAGAAAAAGGGATCAATATTTCTTGCCAGCAGTACTTTAGTATTGGTTTTATTTATAAGTTTTGTAAACTTTGTGGTTCAGCATCAGCTGATTGTGTACATAAATTCTAACCAGGAGACATTGCCAACTTATCAGGTATCAGTTGTTTGATAGATCTCATGTGGGTAAATCTAACGTTTAAATGTTTGTTCCATGTTTATGAGTATTCAGGTTCTCATCAACTGCTCACATATTTTACCAGTGCATGTGATAACATGGGTGTTGATTCCATGTATTGTGAATAGGCTTTTCATATCCATAGTTTCGGTTGCTGTTTTTATCATTGTACAATTAATAACAAAGCCATTAAGATTCCCAGAAATAGAATCTAGATGAAAGAAAGTTAACAAAAGTATTTTGTCATGCCAAAATCTGTGTCATACTGTGTACAGTGAAGAAAAATCTTCTGTTTTGATTGAAACTTTTGTTCAAAATAGTCATTAGAATGGCATTTAAATCAAAAATGCGCTTGTGCAGATACCCTGCTCACTCCCACGTTCCTTCTCCCTTCCCCCCCCCTTCTTCCCATGCGTAATTATTTATGTTCACCGACACATTTATGGAATATTTTTTTTTTATCCATACTTTTTGGAGGGGTTTACTTGAGCATGGAAACAAATTCTTGATTCATGTATTTACAACCAAGAGAAATTCATAATGCTTATGGGGAAAAGTGACATAGAATCTTTCAGAAGACAAAGGAAACATTGGTACAATGATGGAGAGAACATGTGGACTCTGTGAAATCTGGTCTGAATTGATAAACATTTTCACATACATTTTTCCCGTCCAAGCAAATGCCTTAACTCTTTCAGTCCTCCACAGTTCAGAACCCAGGCAGCTTCTCCTCTCTGGCCAGTTGGGCTATCTATTTGAAACGAAGAGGTATTTCACTCAACCTATCTTAGCTACAAAAACTGTTTTGCCAAGAGGCAAACAAAATCACATTGTTATCACCAAGCAATTGTATAAAAAGATATTACATTTCATATATTAAGATATGTTTTCGGACTTTTGATGCTTTGATAAACAAAAGCAATTTTTATTAGTAAATGAACAGACTGGGTATTTCATTTCAACTGTAATTATCTAGAAAACAATCCTACCAAGATGTGAAAAACTCCACATTGTTGTAGCAAAAATGTTTTTAAGCAATATTCTAAAATTCCAGATCATGGTATGTATCATTGAATTTACAATGCTTTGGCAAAGTCAGTCATTGTTTTACTTTTTACATTACCCTGTGTTTCAACATTAATGCAGGCTCAAGTTTAGTTCAAAGACTTCAACAATAAAACCAGTTATAAGCAAAGCTTTCAGCTGTGTCAAATTTGAAAAATGCAACTTGCATAGTTTCTTATAATTCTGGTCCTAGTACATCTGGTCTTTGCCTGAGCGTTGCAGTGGTGCCCGAACATTGCTTGGGCTCAAGTTGAATGAGTTAATCCTACTTGGCATGAACAGATGCCCTGAAACTAGGAACCTCGCATAGACAAAAAGTAGTGCATTCACAACTTCAAGGAAAGAACAAAACTGGAGAGTTCACAAGTGAAACTGATGTGGAGGCCAGGGCAGCTGTTCTTTTGGTTGAGTGTAGACATGGTTAGCTCTGTTGCTGTCCCAGGTATTTTGTTCATTGTTTTTGCTTTTGTTCTTTTGGTCGAGTCTGTAGACATGGTTAGCTCCGTTGCTGTCCCAGTATTTTGTTCATTGTTTTTGCTTTGTTCTTTTGGTTGAGTCTGTAGACATGGTTAGCTCCGTTGCTGTCCCAGGTATTTTGTTCATTGTTTTTGCTTGCTTTGTCTTTATCCTGGCGTAACTCTTTCAGCCCTGGTTGTCTGTTGGACATTACTTCCCCTTATTCCTATTTCTTAGTTACAAGCAGTACCCTTCATTCCTGGGTTTCCAGGAAGAAAATAAAATAAACTAAGAATAGGTGTGTATTTCTGATTCTTTTGTGTGAGTGGTGTTTCTACTGGACTACACACTGTTGTGTACAGAAATGGTGTCAGCACATTTTGATCCGGTTTTCCTACCCTTTGTCGCGTATTTAGTGACACACAGGTGTCAAGACTGGTGACAACTACTAATTAATTCAAACTTAAAGAAACAAAATGTTATACAGCGCTCAAAAACATGTGAGCAGCAAAAAACCATGTATGTAACTCACAATCTGATGTCCTCCGGTAAATCCACTCAGAGAATGCTTCACAAGTGTGTTTTGTCACAGTGTCACCATGTCCAAGGAAAAATGTACACAGCAATGATAAAAGTGACCCCACAGTACTCCTCCTGCACTATAGTCTTAACGAATTCAGTGGTCTTTGCACAGTATTTTTCCAAAAGTCACACTTCGAGTTCATGTCAACAAACAACACACAACATATCAGTCTTAAAAAAATGGTGCACTGCTAGTGTCACAACGTTAAAATGTCACACGTGAAACCAGGTGTCACACAAAGGAAACACGGGTGTGGTACACCTTAAAACAATCTTTCTGATTATTACAACACAGATATTCATTGCACTTTTCTCACATCATCGTTGTCTTGCTTTTCTTGAATGGACTGTCACTGTAATTGCACACCAGGGTGTGTTGACTCATATTGTTTGTGTCGCGCGATACATACCATACAGGTGTGATCTTTTCCAACACCTCTCCACACGCCTATGTTTTTTTCTGGATCATTCTTGCCATTTAGTGTTGGCATTGTCGTTTGCAAAACTGACTAGCTTTGAAAGGACTGTATCAGAATAGAACAGCTGAAAATAATCCACTGCCTTCATTGACATATCGAGTATGCGCACAGGACCGGGGCGCCGTTTGAAGTTTTTTCTGAGGTGTCTAGTCAAATCATGGCCGATTGTAGCTAAGTGGAAGATTTTCATCATCCAATTCATCACCAGTATCACCATCATATTCGTTGATGGCACTGGCAAGTTCTGCTCTTTTTCTTCTTCTGTTAGATCAAACAGATCGAAGTCATCGGCTAAATTGTTGTAAATTTCATCATCAGAAAACTGATCACTGTCTGCGTTTTCTTCACTCACCATCATCTCAGTAGGCACTAAACAGTGTGCTGCATGGTCAAGTCAAGATAAAATTTCGGTTCCAGATACTTTCCCATGCTGAGGAAGTAGCCAGGCATGACTTACCTAAACACCCCGCAAGTCCCATTACAAAGCGAAGGCCTCTATGACGTGCCAACCATGTGAAAGGTGGGCGCAGATTTCAAGGCGTGAACCACTGCAGCGGGTTGCCGGACGGAATGGAGTATGTTTCTCTGAACCGCCGAGGCAGTTTTTTTCAGGAATGAAAAGAGAAGATCTGTTAAACCGCTCTAGCAGTTGGCAGGGATGAAAGAGTTTAGAATGTTCATGCCAGGTAGCATTATTTTGTGTGGACAGATATTTTGTGACACTTTCTTAAACTGAAGAGAGAGAGCACAAATAGACATGACAAGTATGCCAAGGACAGCTGTTCTTTTGGTTGATCAAGTAGGAATATGTGTATAGGTGTCACTGTACTTTGTGTCCTGTTATCTTTTCTTTTTTTGGCCGTTTCTAACAGAATAACCAGAAATACATATACACAGTACTGCAGGGGTGTGAAGATATAATTGTAGTCGGACTTCATTTATTTTGTACTGATTTTCTTTTTCATTTTTATGCTTTTAATACATTTTCTGTAAACAATGCTAATTTCTCAAATTAGATTATATATAGAGACCAATGTTTGTCTATTAGGCTGCCGAATGAATATGGATAAAAAATGAACTAATGACAACAGACAGGCAATGTGTTTCCAACATAAAAGTATATGTAAATGTTTCACATTGTAAAATGCATTTGCACTGACATTGTTTTGCTTATGTATTGTGTATGGAAATCAAGCTGATTAACTAAGATGGACTGTATGAATTTGTCTTTTCTGTTTTCACTTCTTGGCTCAGACAGAAAGATAGGGGAGGACAAATTGAATGCTTTTCCGAATTTGCTTGAGTGCTGTTTATTATGCCTCACATTCTCTTTTTTTATGTCCTTAAGTTTTTCTTTTATTTTCTATCTCCTTGACATAAGTTATGATTGTGAAACCTTTTTACCTACAGTTTCATGATTTGAATGAAACGAGGTTTTGAATGTTTGGATCACATTTTCTTGATTGTACTTCCACCCATAACAACGAAAATTAAACCATGACACTCCTGGACCCATCCCTCCCCTCCCCCTCTCCCATCCCCAAACTCTTCCCCATCCCTTCCCCTCCCTTCCGTCCTCTCTCTCATCCTCCCAACCCAAGAAAAGTTTTCTTTGAGTAAAGATGTTAAGACTGAATTTCTGGCTGGCAATGTTGAAAGATGATAAATGCAAGGTTGACACGCATTTCTTTATCACACTTATCTTTGTATGTTATCCATGAATGTTCATGTTTATTTATTTGTTTGCTTTGTTTTTTTTGTGTTTATATTAGTACATGGAAGCTTCCAGTTGAAAATTGTTGGCAAACTCAAGCATCACCATATTGTTGTTGCACACTTTCCAGAAAAAAAAGTCATTACTGTGCAGTCAGGCGGTAAATTGACATGGTCTGTTATTTACATAAATTGACTTATTTTGTTATTTACATGTTATAACCTGACAACAGGTATTGCAGTGATGCCCATCTTCATGTGTAAATTATGCGATATTTTTCTTTTTCCAACATGAATTGTTGAGCCAACACCACTTAATTGCTTCCACTTTTTACTACATGGGTTATTTAGCCAGCACCATATCTTTATACTTACTACTACATGGATTATTCTACCACCACCACTTTTTTTTCTACCTTTTACTACATGGATTTTTAAGCCTGCACCATTTCTTTATACCTTTTACTACATGGATTATTGAACCAGCACCATTTTTTTTTCTGCTCTTTACTACTTACTACATGGATTATTCAGCATGCACCATTTCTTTATGCCTTTTACTACATGGATTATTGAGCCTGCACCATTTCTTTATACTTTTTACTACATGGATTATTGAGCCAGCACCATTTCTTTATACTTTTTACTACATGGATTATTGAGCCAGCACCACTTTTTTTCTGCTCTTTACTTACTACATGGGTTATTGACCCAGCACCCCATTTTTTTCTGCTCTTTACTTACTACATGGATTATTGAGCCTGCACCATTTCTTTATGCCTTTTACTACATGGATTACTGAGCCAGCACCATTTCTTTATACTTTTTACTACATGGATTATTCAGCATGCACCATTTCTTTATACTTTTTACTACATGGATTATTGAGCCTGCACCATTTCTTTATACTTTTTACTACATGGATTATTGAACCTGCACCATTTCTTTATACTTTTTACTACATGGATTATTGAGCCAGCACCATTTCTTTATACTTTTTACTACATGGATTATTGAGCCTGCATCATTTCTTTATACTTTTTACTACATGGATTATTGAGCCAGCACCATATCTTTATATTTTTTTTTTACTACATTGATTATTCAGCCAGCACCACTTTTTCTGTATTTATGAAATGGATCATGAAACTGGTACCACTTCTATGTACTTTGTGCTTTTGTGTGCCATTTAGTGTGTGCCTTGAAAAAGTGTTAATTATTTTTTTTATTTGTCTAGCCTTTTTTCTCAGTGAATGATGTGATACTAGGATAAGATATGGCAGATATTGCAATCCATGAGTATGGAATTGAAAGTTCATGTTCTGTGTTTTCTGCATGACAGCATGAGCTAGGGAAGTCGAACTGTTTAGAATATGTTTGATCGCTTCGGTTGCAATTGAGATTACGATAACCCTGACTGGCGGTCAGAAGAAACATCTGCTGGGATTGTGTCCAGCAACTTGTGTCTTGCCTTCATATCACTCCAAATAAAAACATTCAAAGTAGGGAAAGGTAGTACCCATGTGACAAGATGATGTAGAAAAAGGTGACAAAAAGTATGGAAAATAAGTAGAAGGTAGGGAAAAGAGAGATGCAATAAAAAAACATAGATAGTTAGAAAATAGGATGAAAATACAGAAAGAGAAAGAAAAAAAATGGGGGGGGGGGGGGGGGGGGGGGGAGGGGAAAAAAAGAGAAATGTAGGAAAAAGTGGTAAAAAGTAGCACTGGCTGAATGCATGCCAGCTTCAGATGTAATGTCAGAATGTCTAGGCTAGGTATACCCATGATTCATTCCATGCCTAATCCAGCTTTGTGTGTGATGTTTAAGGTTGTGAGCATGATACGCATTTAATTTTGTTGTTGTTGATGATTCTGAACCCGTTGCTACAACTCCTTATTGCTCAATCTCTTCTTTTGGGATCATTCCAGATTTATGTATTTTCTTCCTGTTTTCAGATTTATAATTGTTGATTAGAAATCCGTTTATGCATCACTAACATTTACACAGAACTTTTGTATGAATAAATCATAGATATATATCTTTACGTGCATGTAGTGTGTGT
>JADBJO010001480.1:317500-322500 GCA_016801955.1 Conus betulinus | reverse complement strand
ATAAGGCTTAAATTTTTGCTGCCTAAGACAGGTGTCTGCATACGATGTTCATAAGATATTTGCCTATAAAAAAAAAAAAAAAAGGGGGGGGGGGGGGGGGGGGAGGCATTGCGGGAGACGCCCACCCACCCATCCTGAACTACACGGGGCGCAGGTTTAAATCTCGGCGGCGCCATAGAAAAAAAAAAACAGGAGAAGGACTAGTAGGAGTCGTGATTGGATGGGCCCGATCCGGCTCCAGAGAATATGGAGTTCAGGGCCACAACACATTTCTGTGGAGGATTTTTCTTCAGGGATAGGAACAAGAAAGAAAAAACCTTTTTCAATCCACATTTTTTTCCCAGGCAAATGTTCTTTCTAAGAGCTATAGCTGAAGAAGGAACTCTTGTCCGCCTTTGCTGATAATGGTACCCCTCCCCTTCCCCCTGCACCACCCCCACTATAAATAGTCGCGCCCTCTGATTGGTAGATGAAATGATCGATATTCTCATTTGATTATCTGTCGGGGGAGGGGTGGGGGTGGGGGTGCAAGTTGTTCCCGGACCGACTTCGGTCTGCTGACCATGTAGGCTACTAGGCATAGTTTGAGCTGGTCATGGACATGAAATTTCGATGTGCGTAGTACCCAGCGTATTCTTCGCTTCGCTGCTCTCACTCACGTGACTGAAGTTACCCCAGTTCATTTGTAAGTACAAAATCATGTCCTCCGATACCATGCATGTTTGAATTTCGGGGTATTAAGAAAAAATATCTGATAATGTACAGATCTTCAAACTGGTGAAAATTTAACTTTAAATACTAATGGAATTGATAAAATCTTCCGTTCTGTATGTAGACAAGATCCTATCATCATTGTGAGTGACTTAAATTTAATGAAAATGGACTGGGATTTAGAAATATACAGCCGACAAAGTGATAACCCATCTAACGTGTTCTTAGAAAGGATTGAAGACATGTTTCTTATTATCAGATGAGTGACTTCAGTGCCCTTCAGGCAGCAAATATCAATGATCTGATACATTGTTAAAACAACTATGACGATAATGCTCTTTACTTTTCTCCCGTGGGAAAGAGTTCCATGCTACATCGTGCTCTGACATTACGTTTCTTTCTAACCAAATTAACTCAAAGTACACGTGCAACAAGGGAGATTATGATGGTGTTAAAAAAAAAAAAGTTCCTAGATGGGGTGATCTGGAAAGATATGTTGACAGAGTAACTAAGTATTGTCTAACTGAAAACAAAATAAGCTTGATTTACTGACGAGAAAAAATATTCCTTTCAGATATTTACATAAAAGAACTCACCCAAAACATGTCCTTAAGTGCAAAATATGAAAATCTCACAAGAAATCCACTACCAATCAAAACTATGACGTAAAGTTGTAGGTTCGCGAGTGAAATCAAGTAAAATGGATCATGTGTAAATCAATGAACAACATGACATGAAAGAAGGTAGAAAAAAAAAAAACTTGCCAAAAACTTCAACTTTTGATATTTACATACATAGCTAACATCATTAAACCGGATGGAACTTCAAAATATAGTGATTAAGAAAAGGCAATAAAAATTCTCTGGAAAAAAAAAACAAACAAAAAAAAAACTTACCATGGAGGATCTCAATGATCTCCCACATTTCCCCTAACAAAAACACAGCTCCTTATCTGACATAGGAATATCAGTAAAGCAAGTAAAGATAAACTGATGGTGTTAAATGAGTCATCAGGTTCAAATGCCACAGGTAGTACAGCCTAGCTTGTTAAAGAAAGCAAAAGATGTGCTCTCATTTCCACTAAAATTCATACTCAACAAATTAAAAAGAACAAAGGTAAGCACTTTATTTGACATAGCCATATGAGAAAAAGCATGTCAATGACAAAATACCTTATCCGACATAGCTATTATCTGAAGAGCATGTCAATGAAAAACAGGCAGGGTTGAATAGTTCAAGCCACTGGGTCCTGACGTAGTACAGCCTACCTTATCGAAGGGAGCAAAAGATATTTTCTCTTAAATTAATGTTTGGTATAGTTTTATAGGGAACGTAACGATCAGCTGGAATCTAGCAGAGGTCAAAACTTCTTTCAAAATATGAACAAAAAACGAACAAAGGTAACGAAAAGCCGGTTAGTCTTGCATCCAGGATCTGCAAAGCTTATCACTAGAATTATGAGGCATTTACTTAATAAGTACTTAATCACAAAGCCATCTTTCATTTAATCATCAGTTTGGATTCACATTAGATAGGTCTTCTGCAACACAGTTATTGGATATCAGTCAGAACTGAGTGAATGACAAAGATAAACAACACAGCAGTAAACAGGGTTTGTTGTCTGGACCACTTACACGACACGAGAAAGACTAATATACAAGCAAAAAGGTTACATAATCAAGGGCGGTTTGTTCAGCTTGAAAGATGACTTTTTACTTGACAGTAGACTGTTACATTGTAGATACGTCAGGCATACCAGAGGCATCAAGTGGTATCCGTAAGTGTGATCGTAGGGGAGACACTATTTGCTTTATCAGTGACATGCTTGATATGCTACCGTGAATGTTATGATGAAAATATCTACTGACGAACACAAAAGCATACTGCAGAATACCTAAAACGAATTCTGCTCCAGGAAAGCATCGACGAATTAGCCAGATGGACAGAGACATAAATAATCAAATTTAATGATGATCCCACGCAAGATATTTTATGATGCTGAAATTAATCATAATTATGGTTAGGCTTGTCATGCCATTTCTGATGACCATGATGATACTAGAATGGTAAGGAATTTAGATATTTTGGTGGTCAAAACAGTAACCTTTGAGCATACTATTTATATTGCAGTTAAAAAGGCAAATAAAACTGCATGTATATTAAACTGAAAAAGATCTAATGGTGCCATTATCATATTGTTAAATCGATATAGTGAAGCAGTCCTAGAATGCAGAGATAGTACGATTCCCGTACCGAAGAAAACTATAATAGATTTGAGATGAAGATGCAAATAAGTATAGCATAAGAAGCAAATAAAAGATGAAGATGCAATTTTAAATAAGTATCAAATAAGATGCAAAATAAGTGTAGAATAACTTATTAACCCAATCACTGATATGTGATAAAAGAATTATCACGTGATGTTGACATCCCAACCCGAATGCGTGCAAGCGAATAAGCATGTTAAGTACATGTCTTTGTAACTTCAGAAAGCCAAGCGTTTGTAGATTCAGATGTGATAAAACCTTGCATGTCTTAATCATAAAAGGACTATGACATGTAAAGTTCTGCACGGTCGTTAAGATGAAAGCAGCGTAGACTTTTCTTTCACATTAAACTAAACTCACATATAGAGAGACACACATTAAAATGGTCAAAAATCGTTCGTGTAAATCTATTTTTGAGTCACAATATTCTGTCAACATACAGGAGTTCTCAATTAGCTGCCAACAGATTGAGTTACTAGTGTGCGGAACAATCCGCCCAATCAAACAAACGACAAATAAACAAACGAACAACCCTCCTAACAAATCGCCACTTGTGGAACGTTGCCCCCCAATTTTTTTTTTTTTTTTTTTTTTTTTTGTAATTCGCAGGTTGGATAGTCACTACATAGGGATTCCCCTTCAGAGAAAATTTTCGGTGGAAGCTCACCATTGACTCTTCCATTGTTAGCAGTGCACTGACCATACCATTATTGTTTCTGCTGAAGCGGCCGCAAGGAGAGACTGAAGCTGGAAAAAAAAAAAACCCTCAACTGTTAATGTTTAGCAGAGGCCTTCATAACTTCCTGGAGAAAATCGTTTCAGTCCCTGTTAGTTCTAGCTGCGAATTTATTTTTGATTCTAGATAGGAATGAAAATTGTGTTATTCAGTTCGGCTGTGTAGTCATGAGGACTCTGCTCCTGACGTCACCAGTGGCCACTAAGTTGATCTGCTTTCTAATCATTCGTGCAAATCAACATGTTATTTCCGATAGTTTCATCAAAAGGTTGATAGAAACTATCTGCCGAATCTCTGATATATGATAAAAGGGATATCACGTGACGCTAACATCCCAACCGAATGCGTGCCAGCGAAAAGCTTGAAACAGTCTGTTACCATTTCACCACACCAACTTTCTCTCTCTCTCTCTCTCTCTGAAGTGCAGTGACGTCCCTTTGCCACACAAAAAACACTTCTCCACACAAAACACTGGATGCGTTCGACTCGCTTGGGTAACCGCGAGGATCGCAAAACAGTGGGCTTGACCTCCGAATAAAAGCACTGGTATTTCGGAGGGCCAGAACACGCTCGTTTACCTTTTGTAGCTGGCAGCAAGTTTGAGCAATATCGCTTCTAAATGTGGGCATACAGTCTAGAAATTTTTGCAGATGCTCAAAAACAACTCGAGACCTTCCCTTTGCACCTATCCGCGGACGCCAAGCAAGCAGACTCCGATCTTTTTTACCCCCGTCTGTCATTTGATTATGTGAAAAAGGCTGTTCTCTCTCATTGGACTGGAAGTAGGTTGAAGACATTTCCCGCTCTTGGTCGAGTTCGCCCCAGGTGAGAGGCAGGTATTGCGTGAGCTTCCTACTTCCACACACACCTACACACACACACAGAGGGTGGGGCGGTGGTTTTTAGCATTCACGGATGGTATTCTGGATTCATTTATTTTGGTATAATGTCTTATTCTTAAATTGTCACAATTTTACAAAACGCTAACGTAAAGATCTTTGTCCAGAAGACTTTGTTCTTGTTTTCTTGCTAATTTATTGTTTGTTTTTTCGTTAGCAGTTCGAATTTTGTTTTACTGCTGTAAAGGGAGATAGTTCTTTGTGGAAACTGTGCAAGGTATCATCAAATAACGATCTGTTTTTGATGTGTATGGTGTGTTAACGCGTGCGCGCGCGCGCGCGCGCGTGTGTGTGTGTGTGTGTGTGTGTGTGCGAAGGGGCGGGGTGTTGCATGTTCACTTCAATGTGCATAGGCCATGTGTATCTCAACACTTAAATCTAGCAGGA
>JADBJO010001480.1:267500-302500 GCA_016801955.1 Conus betulinus | reverse complement strand
CTGAAATCCCATTTTCCCCCAAAGAAAAGCAAATATAAACATTTCAGTAATATTTATTTTATTCTTATTAGATTTTGATCATGTAGACTACAAATCAAAATCTAACAAGAGAGAAACATTGAACACATAAAGAGTACATATATTGAATGAATGTTATACAGAATAAAATTTCATGTTTAAAGGTGTTTATAGATAATGTTTAGCTGAAAATTTCCATATATTTTTGATTCATGCAAACTATGTCAGCTTAGGGAACAGCTTGATTAAGTTAAATTATAGTGACAAAGCCCCAATTGCTTCACACCCAGATCTCTTCCATATGCTATGAGGACAGATGTTGAGGATGAATTACAAAGGTTACAGAAAAGTGTCATCGACCCTGTTCAGTTTTCTGTCTGGGCAGCTCTTACAGCCCCAGTTCTGAAGCCTAGTGGAGAAGTCAGAGTTTGTGGGGGCAGTAAAGTTACTGTCAATAAGATTTCCAAGGTTGAGCAATATCCCATTCCTACCCTGGATGACCTAGTAGCAAAACTAGGGAAAGATTCTATCGGACACAAGTTAGATCTATCCCATGCTTATTCTCAGGTTGAACTGGATCCAGGAAGCAGGAAGTATGTGACTGTCAACACCCACAAGGGCCTGTAGACTTACACACAGCTTCCCCATATGGTGTCTCATGAGCACCAGCATGGTTTCAAATTGTTATGGAAAATCTCTTACGAGGGATCCCATGTACAGAAGTCTATTTTGATATTATTCTATGATGGGGGATGCAAGCGAGTCATGTGAGCATTTGGCGGATGTTCTAGAGAGGTACTTACAGCAGGTGCGTGCTTAAAGAAAGAAAAATGCATGTTTGTGCGGAGGAAGTGACTTTTAGGGTCAGAAGGTGGGTCAAAAGGTCGTCAAGAAGCGGAAAATGAAGTGGTACGGACATGTGTCCCGTTCAGCAGACCTGCAAAGACAGTCCTGCAAGAAACAGTCAGACGAAGTTGCAGTAGTGGTAGACAAAGGAAGAGGTGGGAGGACAAATATCCGAGAGTGGACTGGAACGAGCCTAGCAGAATCTCAACAAGCGGTGGAGGACAGGGACGATGGAGGAGAGTGGTTGCCAGATCATCAGGGGTGCCCCAATGACAACAGACGATGTCAAGGGATAGGTGAAGGTGAATGAAAGTTCTTGAAGATCTTGTCGGGTGAACTGCATTTCTCTTCTGCTGATGCGGGAAAGGGATGAAGTGAGTTTGGGATTAAGCTTGCTGTGAGAAGATAATGAAGATGACTGGTTTCTTGTGCAATTTGACCCCAGTAAGCCAATTGTGGTGCAGATTGACGCATGTCTGTACGGTTTAGGTGTGGTTTTTGTCTCAAATCACTTGTAGCAAGTGGTCAAATTATATATTCAAACTGTTGTCAGTTATGGTTCATTATGTGTTTTATTAAAGAAAAAATGAGTGTTGGAATTCAGATGTACCATTGTACAGCGGCTATTGCTCGAGAGTAACCTCCCATGAATAACGGAATTGGAGAGGCGTTAAAATCAAGAACTGAATTTGTGTTGTGTTCATGTTGTGTGGGAGTTTAATTTTTAAAGACACAACACGGCTGAAATCACAGTTATCGTGCTGTAGTTTTGTCTGGAAAATTCCATTTATTGAACCGTTATCCAGTGACTCAAAATCAAAGCTTGAAATTAGGTGTGCTTGCAGGTCGTATCTCCGGTTGTGTTTTTGTAACTGAAGGACATCACCGCACACGAGTTAGGCTATGTTCCTCTTTGCACAGTTTGTGATTGTGGGGTCGGTCGATCGCCATATGTAGGGAAAGTTTTTCTCGGTCATTATTCACATAATTCTGGTGAATTTTGAAAACTCTGTTAACAGTAAGACCAGATCGAAAGCAGACTGAAAATGAGTGTGTTGTATTCTGGGAGGAACCGCCATACACCTGGTTGTGTTTGTCGCGATTCCACTGTAGATCCAAACTTTCTACGTGAGTATCGACAGGGGTCCTTTTACCCACGTACTATAAAGGAGTGGAATGCCCTGACCGATACAGTAGTCAAGGCAAAAACTCTTGACATGTTTGTGTCAAGAGTAAGAAAACTACATTAAACCTCTGCTGCTTTTTATTTTTTGGCTGCATCAACCCACATTCAAAAACGTCAGAATAGTCAACATGATGACTGTGGACGTTAACTGGATGATGATCATGAGTTCGCGTTTTATAATCGACATCATTATCGGATTTTTTGTGCAGTTTGTTTTTCTCTGACAGTTAGTGCGCAACTACTTGCAGTGTTGGAAATGAAATGAGGCAGGGAACATTAAACAAGTGAGGTAGTTTTTGCTCCCATAAGGAAACCTAACACAGAGTAACTTTTATTCAAGACTGGCACAGCCTTTTAAACTTGAATAAAGTCAGACAAATATAAAGATGAACAATCTAATAGTGGGGGGGAAAACAAGCGCAGGCCAACAACTAAATTGTCTTCATAGTAATGACTTGGCAAAACTTTGAACTTAAGGAAGGGGGGGGGGGGGGGGGGGGGCAGGAGGTTGAAGATGTAAAAAACTGGGAACATGAAATTAAGAAAATATATTACAGACATGAAAAACTCCTCACTGGCTGCATAAGGGAACCATGGCAATCCCTTTTAAACTAAAGGCAGATATATTTGTATTGCCTGCTCCGAGGCCTTTCGTCTGCTGGGTCGGAATTCATCAGGGAGACACGGCTGGCTGTATCTGCGCTCCTGACGTCAAATAGAGACACACCACAGTCCATAATACCGTGGTGTTTTCACCACCAAGGGTGCAAAAAAGAATCCAATAGCACCCCCGAAGCAGCTAGTGAAGAGTAGTAAAGGAAACCAAGCGAAAGTGTGGGGAGGAAAAAAAGTTGCTGAAAAACTACGGATATTATGAAAATAGTGTAAAATGTAGGGGGCAATCGTTGGGCCTATGCTTGAGGATCCACCCAAGGATGCAAGGGAGATCAAAAGACAAACACAAAGACAGACAGAAACAAATGCAAATAACCTCGATTTAATCAAAACGAAATTGGAAATGAAATGAGGCAGAGAGAACAGTAAACAATAAACAGTAAACAAGTGGGGTAGTTTTTGCTCCCCATAAGGAAACCTAACACAGAGTAATTTTTATTCAAGACTGGCACAGCCTTTTAAACTTTCATATCTGTAGTTTTTCAGCAATTTTTCCTCCCCACACTTTTGTTTGGTTTCCTTTACTACTCTTCACTGGCTGCTTCGGGGGTGCTATTGGATTCTTTTTTGCACCCTTAGTGGTGAGAACACCACGTATTATGGACTGTGGTGTGTCTCTATTTGACGTCAGGAGCGCAGATACAGCCAGCCATGTCTCCCTGATGAGTTCCGACCCAGCGGACGAAAGGCCTCGGAGCAGGCAATACAAATATATCTGCCTTTAAAAGGGATTGCCATGGTTCCCTTATGCAGCCAGTGAGGAGTTTTCATATCTGTAATATATTTTCTTAATTTCATGTTCCCAGTTTTTACATCTTCAACCTCCTGCCCCCCCCCCCCCCCCCCCCCCCCTTAAGTTCAAAGTTTTGCCAAGTCATTACTATGAAGACAATTTAGTTGTTGGCCTGCGCTTGTTTTCCCCCCACTATTAGATTGTTCGTCTTTGTATTTGTCTGACTTTATTCAAGTTTAAAAGGCTGTGCCAGTCTTGAATAAAAGTTACTCTGTGTTAGGTTTCCTTATGGGAGCAAAAACTACCCCACTTGTTTACTGTTACTTGCAGTGTTGCTTACGTAATGCTCATGTCTTGAATGATCGCAACAAAATTTCAAGACCAGAACTACAAACAAATTGACCTATGTTGCTGTCACGTATGTGGACGCCCGTCTACATATCTCCCATGCCCCTAACAGAAATCAAAGATGAATAAAAGTCTGCGTGCGTGCGTGCGTGTGTGTGTGTGTGTGTTACAGGTCAATTGGATATTTGTCAAGCATTCTTTGACAATTTTTCACGGACTTGAGAAGCTGGCTGATGACAACAGATACTCACTGGAACGCCGTAATTCTATTAAATTATGTCTTTGAATGACTTTTTTGTTTTTGTTGGAACTCAGTTGCATGAGGGTTTTTTTTAGGTGTGTTTTGCACTCTGTTTTATTGTCTAAAGGTAAATTTGTGTATGGAGGCTCAGTTTCTGCGAGAAACTGATGATCTGTTTGAAATAGTACATGTGATAGAAAAAGGTCATTATGTTGAAAATGCTGTTGCAGGTAAACAATTTCTTGTTGTTTACTTCATTTTCTAGATAAAGTTTTCCTGGTGTAAAGGATCTCCTTTCCTTGAAACTTGTGGCTAGCATTGTAAATTAGAGTTGGAAGTTTTGTTACTTCATGTTCCACTGTTACAGCATGATAGATAATGTTGAGCTTTTTTTCATCACTGTGTCATTTGGTTGATTCAGACCTAGGATCCCCAGTTTTCAGTTTTAAAAGATGATACCTGGTATGTGTTACACTTTCAGTTTCACTCTGTCACACACAAAAATAACTCAAGAGTGTGCGAAGGATGAATCTATAAGTGATTGTGAGAAATGACTTTAAAGAGGAGGGAAGAAAAAAATGGAATAGTAGATGTGGTAGAGAGAGGGCGGGAGGGAAAGACAGAGAGAATGAATGACAAACGAAGAGAGAGGGGGGGGGGGGGGGGGAGGAGGTACGAAATAGAACTTTTTAGAACATTCATGCTGATGTCAACAGGCATGTGAAGTGACATTGGACATAATAATACTATTATACAATATACGTATGTTTGTATTAGTGTGTGTGTGCTCACATATGTGGGCTAGCTTACATGCGCATGTGTCTGTCTGCAAATGTTAGTTATATTCAGAGAGAGAAAGAGAGAGGTGGGTGTGTGTGTGTGTGTGTGTGTGTGTGTGTGTGTTTTTTACCATTATATTTTGTTCAGACTATCTTTGTGTCATGCAGCGGATAGCTCGGTCTACACGTTGTTGATAAGAGATATCACAGAGATGGACCAGGGTGTGTACAAGTGTGAAATTGAAGGTACAAACTAAAGCTGCAACTTTCCAACTTGAGGTCACTGGTGAGTACATGCAGTGGTCTGGAGATATGGAGCACGCTACTGAATGTGTATGAAAGAATATAAGCAGCAACCTATCATCTCAGAACTTTGAGCCTTGTTACTTGATAACCAATTACAAATGTTTAGAAACTTAAAGCAGTGTATGAAAATGATCACCCAGATGAGGAACATAAGGAAAAGTCACAGAAGAATGATGATGAAATAGTAATGATGAAAATAGTTGAGATTTGTGTGTTTCTGTTTCTCTCTCTCTCTCTCTCTTTCTCTTTCTCTCTCTCTCTCTCTCTCTCTCTCTCTCTCTCTCTCTCTCACACACACACACACACACACACACACACACACACACACACACACACACACTCACACACACGAGAGCACACAAACCCATACACAGGTGTGTGCCTCTCTCTCTCTCTCTCTCTCTCTCTCTCTCTCTCTCTCTCTCTCACACACACACACACACACATGCACACACACTCACACTCACACTCACACACAACACATACACGCTTTTTTCTCCTCTCTGTCCATCCATCCCTCTCTTACTAACCCCTACCCCCTCCTCCTCGCTCTGTCTCTTCCTTAAAATTTTGAGATTACCTGTGATCCTACCTCATCAATTTTTCCTGTCAGTGTATCATATTTGAAGAGATATAGACTTTTCTAACCAGATCTTTTGTTTCTTTTGCGATGCAGTTTATATTTTCAGCTGTTCATTGGTTGCAGTTCCAGACTCGCTGTTAAGTTGATTTTCTTTCCAATGTATGGCTTTTGAACACTTGACACAGTGACTTTTGTGGAAAGTTAAACTCCTCTGTTGCACTGACTGTCGTTGCACATGTCAACTTGATCTGCAACATTTGCTTTGTTCTTAGTAGTCATTGGTTACTGCAGATGCTATGGATGAGTTGTTTGTCAGATTTTAGATCGGTGTGTTAATAGGAAAGGTTTCATCTGAAGACAGAGAGGACACCTACATTGTCCTTATGTAACATTTTGGCTGCTCTCTACATGTGTGTGTGTGTGTGTGTGTGTGTGTGTGTGTGTGTGCGTGTGTCCTTGTGTAATTTGTGTGGTGTCCTTGTTTAATTTGGGGGGGGGGGGGGGGGGGGGGGGGGGGGGGGGAGAATGGGAAAGAGAGAGAGATTTGTGTTAAGCTGATTCAACTCCAGATATGGAATACCTTAAAATCAAGCTGAGTTTGCTTGTATACCAGGTATAATCATTCCCCTAAAGAAGAATTGTTAATTCATCTCTATTTCCATTTCAGTATTATGGTAGTTGGCATAGCAATGAAAATTTGATGTCTGTAATCATAAATCTATCATGGTAGTCATTAGTTAAGGTTTTCTTTGCTATGCTGTCAGTTGGATTGGATAGCTACAGTAATACCATGAAGGAAGTGTTTGTCAGGCCTAAAAAGGTTAGAAGGGAGTACTGATCAGTTTGAATGATGTTTGTTTTCTCAGATGTACCAACCAGATGCAGGAAACACTTGAAGATAATTCTTTTCTCGTTTGTTGTAGTGGTCTTTGAAACATTTTGTGAATGTGAAAGTAGACAGTACTATTTAAAAACAAGCAAGTATAAGTATTTTGTAATACATCCTAACATTTACACATCAAGATCCAGATTGATGTGTGTACAGTAAATTTAAAAGATCATGTTAAAATAAGCAGGTGTGTATATTTCAACGAAACACCCACATGTTTAGTTTACTGCAATGACCTCTTAAGAACTGGTCAAGGGAAGACATTGAACACTCAAACTTGTGGAATAAACATGGTTAATAACTGTGCCAGGAAGGCATTGGTGTTGCTTCATGCCAATATTGAAATATCTCCTTTTCCAAACACTCTAACTAAATTAAATTACCATACTGGTCATTTCTGTTCACAGGTTTTACAGTCTCTAGATACTTACCATGAAGTTTGACAGAATCACCTTTCCTCCACTTTCAGATAATGTCTCCTTTCTTTGATCTTTCACTGGTGTAGTGAATTTCTTTTATTGGTGTAACAGAAAGCTAAAACATGCCATTCAGCACATTGTGATTAAGGTCATACTCTGGATAGGAGTAAGGGTTTGGGGATATAGATGGGGTGGGGTGAGATAATATTTGGAACACAGACAAGGTGTCAGTTTACATTGCCTTTTCTTGTGGACAGAGAGAGCGGCACACCGTACATGATTGTCAATCCTCCACACCTTCCCTGACCTGTATCGTTTTACTCTCCTGGCTCTCAGCTCTCTTTTGTAATTGTTGCTCACATTTTAGGTTCTCTCTCACTCAGACTCTGTGTGTCTGTCAGTCCATCTCTCACCCTCAATGTGTCTCTTCCTCTCACTTTCTGTGTGTGTGTGTGTGTGTGTGTGTGTGTGTGTGTGTGTGCGCGTTCGGTTCAACATACTTTCAATGGAGGACATTTGACACTAAGTCATATGGACAAAATACAAAAACATGACAGGAAAGAAAACAGGTGTGGATGGGGGTTGATGGAGGAGTAGTAAATTGGAATTATTCAAGATAGCCACAGAGAGAGAGAAAGTTTTGTGTGTATGTGTGTGTGTATCTTATACGTTTGTTTTGTGAATAGTAATGTGTTGTGGGTTCGGTTTTGCTTCACTGGCGTGTGTACAAGCTGGAAGATGCAATCAGACTTGACAGACCATTGAATACAACATAAGAATGAACTGTAACAAAGCCAGGCTAAAAGTGGAGTAGGGGAACGGCATACACTAGCCATTGTGGCAGAGTTCTAATTTCGAGATCTCTGGTCTTGCTGCTGCCAGTGGGTGGAAAATGGTGGCCTTCACTGATGGTCATTCTTAACAGACTCGTCAGGGCAGCAAATTGATTGATACAATTGAACAGTAGAACACTATACAAATTAGACAACTTGGCCAGTTATCATTTATATACTTTACAGCATGCATAAGCTTAGATCACTGGTCCTGCTGCTGCAGTGGCTGGAAAAGGGAGGGAAACAGTGGCCTTCACTTAGGGTCATTCTTACCAGACACATGATATAGCAGTGCCAAAGGTAGCTGGGTCACAATGGTAGGTCAGATACAAGCAGATGAGCATCCTGCTGCATATTTGTATGTGCACGTATGTGAGTGTGTGTGTGTGTGTGTGTGTGTGTGTGTGTGTGTGTGTGTTGGAGACACAGAAAGAGTGTGTGTGTGTATGATGAATGAAGGGGGGAAGGGGATAGTAGGGATGATGCCTAGTGAAAAATGTACAGTGATGTATCAATTGGTAAAATTTGCCTTGTTATAACTGTTCATATGATAACATTTTGTGGCTTATTCTTCTTGAAACAGATTCACCTGTGCCACCAGAAGTGGATTATACGCCAGATCAGCTTTTTAATCGCACAGGTAAGCCGATGGATTAAAAAAAAAACAGAAAAAAAAAACTACATGTCTGGAACATATGGAAACCATAATTTGATTATGGGTATTTTCTTGAGATCTGGAAGTACGGTGTGTCAAGGCTGATTTTCTTTTTAAAGGTTTGGTGAAAGATGTCTTGGACACGCAGTCCATGTGTCAATGCATGTTTTTGCCGAAGTGGACTTGTTTTGGCAAGGGATCCAGCCGAAAGAAGATATTTTTGTGATTGCCACCATAGTTTTAAACCGTTGAAATTGGGAATGGGTGGAAATAAGAGGCTCTGACAACAATGGTGTTGATGGGCAAGGTGATGTTTTTGGCGTGTGATGTCAAAAGACCACAACAGTAGGTGTTGTTTGGGTATATCATGTGTACCCAGTATCAGTTTAGTTCAGCATGTCAGAGTGGTGACACCAAAAAACGGCAAAAAAAAAAAAAAAAAAAAAAAAAAGCAAATTACAAACATATTTAATTGCTCTCTTTCTTTGACTTGCTCTTGCTTTGTGGTGGGTGTTGGGGGGGAAGGATGTGACAGTTTGAACGGTACTTATTTTCAGTTTTGAAATTCAAGCAAGCCAGTGTGTTGTTATTGTAGCCGGGTGCTAACAGTGTATGTGTACCCGTTGTATATGTTTCTTGGTCACCCGTCGTAAACGAGATATTTTGTTCATGAGTTATCTTCCCCCTTACCTCCCTTGGTTGAATCTCATTTTTTTTATTGTGTAAATTCCTTAAAATCATGAATACCTCAGAACATACATAGTTGTGTATACGTCGCTGAAGTCACAAAAATTAATGTATTTTATTCATTACAATCATGTTGAACTGAGAAGCCCATATTTTTCCTGGAACTGGTATTTCGACCAGATTAATCTTGGCGCCATTTTGAATTGTTCGAAGAACAAACCGTAAATAATTCTTGATTTCACAAAAAGTATGAGAAAATCCAAAGAATCCATGAATGCACATTGAAAGTAAAGTCCATAAGCTCTCATTTCATATATTGCATAGCTATGATCTTTTCTGTACAAGCTTGCGACTATACGAAATGACTGATGGCGCCGGTCTCTTGAGCGAGTCGCCTTTTTTGTTTGTTGTCGGCGTTCTGATCTAAATTGTTGTTTTATGAAATTCGGACTTCCCTATCAAAATCTTTTTAATAACTTCGTTTCTATGCTAGAAGCAGCCGAAAATATAAAAAATTATCATCCGATGGACCGTTCTAACAGAATAACATTTTATCGAAGATCGTGTTAAACGCACATGGCAACGGCCATGTGACGATAAAGCAAGTTGTGTTTTCTATCAAAATTTAAACACAAAGTTCTCCGCGCAGACGGCATCTTGGATAATGAAATTTACATGTATAAAAGGAGCGAAATGCCAGCTATTCAGTCATTACAAAAATTACTTCATGCTGTTAAGTATTTTTCATCGAAATAAAGGAAAATATGACGTAAACCCATTAAAAGGGCTTCATTCTCGGACTTTAATTGCCAATAACTTTACAGCCACAGAATTGTCAAATATGACTTAGTGCACTTTATTCCTTGGGTTCTGAGGTTTTCATCGATGTCTAATATGTCTGGATACTTTGAACGTACGGTGAGCTAGACAACGCAGAAGCTGCAACGGATAGCACAAAGTTTGTCATTTGCTGTCTGGCGAGGCTCATTTTGCCTGCGGCGCTGCATTGTCGGCTTTGCAGTCTGGTCAAGCTGTATATAAGTGAGGCGTGGCGCGACTGCCAGGGAGTGTCGCCCAGAGTTTGCGAGCGGTGTTGCCTTGAGTGGTCCCCAAGTGAGCGATTGGCGCGAGAGAGAGTGCTCAGTGCGCTGAGTGCTGAGAAAGAGAGAGAAGAGTTCCCAGGGCTGTGTGCCTGGTTTGAGCTCTTTGCTATGGAAGGGCAATAAAAGAAGAAAAACTCCACGTCGCTTCTGTGTCTTCTTGACTGGCTGCTGTTCCTTGGTTCCTGCGCATATCACCATCTGCCTGTCTTCACCTGCACACCCCTTACCCCTCCACACCATCACATTATCAATGCTACAAGAGAGTGAAATCTTCCATAGACATACTAGTTAATACTTGCGAAGGCTTCAGCTGTCAGGACCCATCCTCTGTCTCCATGGAAAATTTTTTTTTTTCCCCCACAAAGTTTACCGTAGGTTAGGCTGGTGCACAAAAGTCTTGTTAACACAGTTTTTTTGGTGTCAAAATTGACTATTTCCTCAAGTTTCCTTATTGGTAAACATAAAATAACTCGTCAAGAAATTAATTTGTCCCGCCCCCCCAGCATCTTGTGGACCCAGACATTTGTATTCAGTAAAACTTCATTGTATGCTGTTCTCAAATAATGTCAGTTTGTAGCAGTGATAGTCTTGTACATTGTAAAGTAAAAATGTAGTAAGTTGCCTCAAATGCCCAAATTACGCTTGTCAAAAGTGCAGAAACCTTTTCCTTGACTTGGCTACAATGGCCCGTGAATCTCCAGCCTTTCCCTGCCTTCCTGCTTTTCATTTTTCCTGGTTTCACCCATGTTAACCAATGTGTTCTTGAATATTGCAGATGAATGGATAAATAATTTGTGAGAACAACACTTACTGGCCTGCATAAATTCAAATTGGATCACAGAATTTGGAAAGGCCAACTATTCTTAACTAATTCTTGACACAAAGAGATTTTGGTGCAATTTAATATGCTGTTGCCTTAAAAAGGAGCATTCAGCAAAAAAGGATGAAATTTCAGGAAGTGCAATATGCATTTCCTCAGAGAAATTGTCTTTTTTTTGGTCATAATTGTTATTACAATTTTTTGTAAATTCTGCCAGGGAAGTGTTCAGCTAAATTTGATGTATTGCGTTTTACTATTCCTTCTGCTTTCTTTGTCATGATTGACTTGACTTGAACATGTGGAGGGGAACAGAAAATTCTTGTTCGAGTGGCTTGGGTTCAAATTCAGGGAAAGGATAGGGAATGGGAGAGAATCTGCTTGAAGCAGTGTGAAAGATTTCCTCAGAATCTTTTGTTTTGGCTTGCCTTAGTCGTTTGGATCATTAATGTCAAGAACTAGGTAACACTGACATCCATTAGTTCGCGAACATAGTTAGCTGGGTCTTCCTGTGCCTCAACTATATGGATATCCATGCTAAGTGTTCTGAGCACTACCATTTTTTTGATGTGGCCGAATCAAATCTTTTAAGAAGTGCTTTGCAGGCAATGTCACATTTCTGCTGGTTCTGTACAGGATGCTGCCAGCAGCAAGGCGTCAGTGAGCAGTGTCTGCCAGTGTGTGCTTCCACTTCAGATGGATCGAACCCAGTGATTACAGATTCCTGTGTTGATGATTTGCCCAAGTTTATCTATTGTGGATCAGGTATGTTGGTTTTGCTGACTCATTTTTATTTTCATTTGTTTGTACATATTTAGATTGTGTTCACTTGCATGGACTTTGTGTCATTGGCATACATGTCATAAACACGCGCGCGCACACACACACACACACACACACACACACACACACACACACACACACACACACACACACACACACACATATACACAGACTCTCTCTCTCTCTCTCTCACACACACACACACACACACACACACACACACACACACACACACACACACACACACACACACATACACACAGACTTCTCTCTCTTACTCACACACACACACTTGCACACACACACACACACACACACACACACACACACACACACACATGAACACACACACACACACACACTTGCACACACACACACACAAAGAACATGTTGAATATAGATGTCTGTGTGAATAATGGGTTCCGTTTTATTTTCTATGGTTCAGGTCTGTTGGCTTTGTTGACTGAAATTTGTTTCTTTGTTTATAGATTCTCATTTTGTGTGCGTTCACGTGCATGATGTATTGTCAGCCACCATCTTCCATCCCCTCACTGTTCCCTTCCCTCTCTCTCTGTCTCTCTCTCTCTCTCACACTCTCTCTCTCTCTCTCTCTCTCTCTCTCTCTCTCTCTCACACTCTCACACACACACACACACACACACACACACACACACACACACACACACACACACACACACAGACATGCTCATATACTCTCTCTCATACACACACATACATCCTCCTTTGCGTTATCAGTTTTTTTAAGGTCATTTTCCAGTGCCAGTCTTTCTCCCCTCTCATCCTCACCCCTTCTTCCCTCCCCAAACGACTTTGCACCATTCCAACACAATGGAAGGATGCAGCTCTGATGACCAGAGTGTAGAAATGTGATTTAATTGAAATGCTGGTCTGGGGGCCGGAATAGCTCATTGTTAGAGTGCCAGACTCATAATCATGGTGATCCAGGGGTTGCGGGTTTGAATCTCCACTGGGCCGTTTCAGTACCGGGGAGGATTTGTTTCCTCAGAGTTAACATTGGTTCTGACTTCATTTCGCATACAGTCCTTTGAATGAGATTAAAAACTGAGCTTGTGTGTGTGAACGCACGCATAACATTTTGCATACATGAAAAATCCCATCAATTTTCGGAAGAGAAGGCCAGTTGGCCGTTGCTATGGATGACACATTGCACATAGCATGCACCTTCCCCGAAGCTGGAGTATGGCTGCCTTAATGCAGGATAGGAAACGGTCATACACACAGTATGCAGAAAAAAATGCAGCTCTGTATAAGTCCACACAGTCTCCCTTTCCTTCCCCACTCTATGATCTGTCACTGACACAGTTATCCAACATTTCTTTCCCAGTCCTATCTGTGGGCTATGTGAATCTCATGGACTGGCTTGTATTTCCATGGCCATCCATACCACTTTAAAGGAATGCTGAGGTTTGAGGTACCATATCACATGTCACTTGCTCTTGCATGTTCGACTCAGGTGGTGGGCCACATAACTTCACACTTCGGTGTAAAAAAGCTGAAGACCCTCTTAGATCTGAGAGACTGTCAAGTTTGATCCAAACAGCACCAAGTCACACTGCATGTGTTGAGAAATGCCAGAACAAGGTGACTTGGCCTTCTCCCATTCAAAATTTTTAATTGTGTTCATTTCGCTCTGATAACCTGTCACTCAGACAGACACCAGAAGCCTGATGGTTAGCTGAGCCTTCTAAAAGGAGTAAACAAGCTCCAAATTGATAGACTCTCCAGAGGTCAAAAGACTGAACAATCCTAGTATCCTACATAACATGAAGAACTCGACCTGGGTTGTATGCAAGAGAGGGGTATGCTTATTTCTTATACTACTTTGGAATTCTGTGTCAATTTTCACCCACTGATCAGAAGAAAAGTAAGTGTAATTCAATTGTAAAGTCTTGAGATTATGCATTGTTTGCATTTATGCCACATATCTTAACAGGATGACTTTATGCGAGTGCTTGGAAAAGCTGTCAGAAGGATTTAATAGTTCTGTTGATTATCTAAATGTTTTGCAGTAGGTAATTTTAATTAACAAATGTGCTTGAACTAAGTGTATTCCATTTGTTTAATAATACCACCTGTGTGTTTGATTTAAAGAGTTTTTATACCACCTGAGTGTCTGACTTGAAGAGTTATTTCCCATTGGTTAGCAGTTTCTTATTGCCTCACACCATTTGTTAAAATCCACTCAATACCTGAATGAAGAAACTAAAGTGGAGACATATATTAACATTTATGTTAATCTAAATGTCATGTATGCTGGCTGAAGCCTCACACTTTCCTGAAAGTTCAGGGGGTATGTGTGTGGACTCATCAGACAGGAATCCTTGCAACTTGTCTACAAATCGGGTTCTGCAACCCTCTACAAATCCTGCGACACAACAACGTGTATGATATCTGGCCCAGCACTTAAAATGGTGACATTAGTGATCATGTTAATCAGTAGTTACCAGTAAATCAAAGTCTACGAAAGAAGAACACCATATTTTTTTATGGGGATATTGGTACCAGGGATCAGTTTGTTTTGCTGGGACAGGTAGGTAGATAAGAATGGAGGTTGCATCAGAAGGAGAAAATCTATGAGTAGCATAGCAAGCACACTATGGTTGAATCAGACATCAAATTCATTGCTTTGTGCATGGTGGCAGTTTTTTTTTATCAGTGTGATATCTCACTACTCACATTAAGCCCACGTCATACTCTTTTGGTTCTGACACTGGGTCAAGGATGCCAGCTCTCCATTCTCTAAAGGGACAGCACTGCAGTTGACCATCATGGAATTTTTCATAGTTTTAGATCTTAGCTTGCTACCGTGAGGGAAAACATACAAAAATCAGAATTTTTCTCGTCAACAAATAAGCAAAACTAGACTCTGACAGTGTGAAAAATGTACAACACTTGTGTCCCTCATCAACAGTATTAGATATAAGTAAAGTGAAAGGCTTCTGAAGACCCTTTTCACTGTACCTTTATCTATATTGTGACTGGTTTTTTGTTTCTCATGGACAGATTCTGACACTGATTATTGAGTGACAGTGCAGGGTAGTTGGTGTTGGAAGTTGTTTGCAGAATGTCTGGTGTGATCACTGGACATAGATTCAGACACACATAGACACAGACACCAACATGCAGGCACTCACACATACAGACACACACAGACGCACAGACGCATACATGCATGCATGCAAAACATGAAATCTCTTGAAGATTGATTTGTGAGGAGACAGAAATTAGTGTACAACAAGAGGTGTTTTTAAAAGCTTTATCTCTTTATTCTTCTGTGATTTTATTTAATGATGCAGATGAGAGGATGTGCATTTTAACTCCATCAGAACCATGATTATTATAGGATTTTTTGTCACCCAACTGGCTCCTACCTGCATTTGTTCAGTATGCTTTGGACACACAACTGTGGAAGCGTCTCTGGAAGTTATTTCTTTGCACAGTAGGGTATATGCATCTCTCAGGCATGCTGCTTATATTTCCATACACCATGGCCATCCTTATTTCTTAGGCCAGATTCACATCAGATTATTTACTGAAGTAAACATGTAAAGTGAGACCATGAAAAAAATGTGTCATATCCTTTCTTTTAAGTCATTCCCATACCTGTCAGTTTGGGGAGATTTTCCACGGATTGTCTTTTGTTGGATGGATATGGTAATGGTCTAGTTCTATACTAGAGCTGGATGGTTGCTGAGTCTACTGCTTTATAGTTATCGCTGGCCGCTAGGGGAGCAGTAGGCACAATGTGTGGTGGAACAGAGTGGGTTCTGCTGAATAACACAAAAGTGACTCAGTGCTATTTTCACTTCATAAGTGGTTCATGTCAACGATACTGCCAACTCCCTGTGGACTACTGGTGCTTTGACTGTAACAGGTCTAGCCTTGATGTTGCCATGTATTACAGATTTATGTTGAGTAGTGCAAGAGTAATGCCGCTGTAGGGAATCAGAAAATTTGATAAATTTTTGTTTTATGTTTTAATTTGATTTATCTATAATAATTTTCATTATCATCATTTCATTCCCCACTTCCAGCACCCTGTTCTTCCCACCTCCAAATCACCATTGTTATGGTTGTCGTTGATGTCTGCATCATCACCAGTCTTGTTTTCAGATGGTCGAAATCATGAGAACTGCTGTGCACGTGAAGGTGTTCCCTCGGAGCTTGATGCTGTGCAGCAATGACCCACTGCAGGTGCCTAACATCACCTCAGACCAGTTGGTCTGCCTGAATTACTTCCAGTCTGTCGTTTCATGCTACCAGTATGGTGCAGGTATGAAGTTTGTTTTGTGTTTACTCTTAACATGTTCTGCCTCAGTGGCTGATAGAAGGCAGAGGCACATGATAGAAGCAAGAAGATAGGATTATTTTCATTGTGTAGTTGAATGAAAATAATTTGTGTTGTAACTTGATGACATAACAGCAGTGAAGGTCAGTTGCCATGAAGTGGAAACCTTTGAAGATTCAGAGTGATATTGCTCTTCAGATTGGCATAAAGGTGCAGGATTTTAATGTGTATTATAATGTGGAAAGGAAGTGATGGGGTACAAGTCGGGGGTAGGGGTAAGACAGGAGAAGTTTTGGAGGGGAAGAAGGATGGGAGGTGTAGCAGAGGGGAAAGAATGTTGTTTTTACTGACTGAAGCTAAGCCGTCAACACATTAATTTCCTAATAGAGTACCTGAATGTTTTTGTGTACCAGCTGAAATCATGTACATTGCATCTAGAAATCTGTGCAGTAGAAAATGATACCAAAAGAGACAAAGCAGCAACATTATTCCATGTGGGATTGCCACGCTGCTGATGTAGATGATGGTTTAATAAAAGGATTATGAACAGAATAGGTGGAGAAACAGATAAAAGATCTATAGCATCTGGAAAAAGGAAAAGAAACACCCAACTTTAGCTCAGCTTGTAATGTGTTCACCTCAGCAAGTATGTATGTTTACTGGAAAGCGTTGAAGGGAAATTTCACAAACATGAGGTGAAGATTGCCAATGGAACCTTTTTTTTAAAAAAAAAAAAAAAGAAGAAAAGATTGAAGTCATTTTTTTTGTTTTGTCTTCTCTCCATCCATTTTTGTTTTCAAAAAAAAATTTCTGCATGACATTTTACGGTCATTTTGAGATAAAAGATGTATTTAGGGTTAAACCGTTTTTCAGCCTTTTTTTTTGCCAAGGGCAGTTTAATTCATTTTGAAGAAAACTGAAAACATGAGGTATTATTGCATATGATGTTCTTTGTATTGCCGTAAAGAACAGTTCATTGTTAATCCATGATGAAAATTTTGATGTCATGCAACCCAAAATGTTGTTGATATTGTGCATTGCAAATAATCATTTACTGTCTCTAAGTGAATCAAATTCTGTACAGTGGTGGTAGATGTGTACACAGCATGTTAGCGTTACAGTGCTTGCTGTCTTAGTGTGTGCTATGTGCCCGGGTGATGGGAGGATCAATGATTAATGTAATGCCTTGCTTAGGGAGTTGGTGATGTAGCAAATTCATGCACATGAATACTTAGTTGCAGGGACTCATGTTTCTGTACGTACATGCCTGTGCGTGTCATCGACCTGGTGTGCACATTGGTGAGAGCTTGTATGCATATGTGATTAGGATGGAGATTTTTAAGAGGAGGAGAGAGGTAAAAAATGTGGACAACTTTTTATTTTCACTTTATTGCATTGTGGACATGACAGTGATGAAATCTAATTGAATCATTTTCAGCCTTGGTACCCAGCCCCCCACAGTCCCTGTCGGTGTTGCCAGCCATGCAAGACGGCCAAAGCCAGCTGCTCATCAGCTGGAAGAAGCCCATGTACAACCCGTCAGCAGTAACTGGCTATATTGTGATGTACAAGAACACTACCCAGTCCAAATTTAAGCCAGTGAGTACTGATGACTGTAAGGCCCATGACTGCAACTTACAAGCATGCCCATTGCTTTTATTTCTCTGTTGTAGATAGGACAGGCTGTTCAGGTTCTGTCAGTCAGCTCTGTCAGGCCGAAGTTTTTGTGGCAAATGCAGCATAAGATAGTCACGTGACGCCCACCCTACTTCCGATTACGGAAGATGCCGAAGATCGTGTACTGTCCGTCATTCTACTTCGGCCTGTCGCCCAAGCAAGATAAGTCTTGTGCTCTGTCTCGCCTATACTTTGCCTTTGTGTAAAGATTGCTGTGTTTGCACTCTGTACTCATTTATCTGTGGCTTCCGCTTATATTGACGTGTGAGGTTATCGGATGGGCTAGCATTCTAACCTTATTCGCTGAAATTTTCTCGCGATCGTGGTGCAGAGCTGACTGACAGCCGTTTAATGCTATGGTCTGACATGGTAAGTATACTTAGCCAAACAGGTGCTGTTTGGTAAGTGTGGTCTCAAAGAGTTCATGAGAACAGCTAAGGCGCCCATTCATCCTGTATTTGATGTTAAGAGTCCATAAAAATTTTTTTGCTGGTGTTGCAATTGACATAAAAATCGTGTTTCTGGGTGAGAAGATTGTAGAATTTTTCTATTGATCTGTTCTTGTTTCTTCCATTTCAGACCCGCCGTTTGGAGCCAAGCGTGATGCAGTTCACCCTGTTGACAGAAGTGAATGCCAAGTACTCCATCTATGTTGTGGCTGTGGGTCATCATGGGTCCAGTCAGGCCTCAGAGACTGTCACTATCATTGCTGAAGACAGTAAGGGAATGGTGGATTCTAGGGTTTATTTTGTCCCCACTTCACTGGACGACTGGTTGTATTTCTAATCCAAGGACACACATTTGCATACTCACGGGGACATGTGCATGCATGCATACATACACACAGACTCCCCTCACATGTCTTCTTGCATACGCATATTCACACACACACACACACACACACACACACACACACACACACACACACACACACACACACGCACTCACACACACATACACTACAGCTCTTTGCAGTTAGTTGGGCTATACTATATGCAGCATGAATTGAATTAAATTCACACACACACACACACACACACACACACACACACACACACACACACACACACACACACACACACACACACACACACACACACACACACACACACAGAGGACTGGAAATGGAACGCAAAAAAAAAAGGAAAAGGATATGATCCTGAAGGTGTTGTCACCTTGGTATGATTTAGGATTATTAGCACCCAGTTACTTTTGAATCGTAATCAGCTAATCACTATAATATTCTGGAGGCATTATTTCCTCAGTCCCTCTGCATTCAAGGCTTGAAGGGCAGCAGAATCTGAATACAACTAAGCAAGTTCACTGTGACAGAATATCTTTTGAGAGAGGATCTGATATACCCCTTTTCTTTTTCCTTTATGTTTTGATAATAGTTCGTGAGAGCAGTTCCAGACATACTGGATCAGGCGAGTATTCAAGAATTGTGTCCCATGCTTTCTTGTATCTTTTTTTTCATTTATTATTATTGTCTGTGACTGTCAATGGTGAAGGTTCTGTGATGTATTCTTGGGCTGTCAGTGATGTTCACTTCCCTCTGTCCTCACAAACGTGCAGCAGGAAAGAGGAGTTGTAATTGGTCCAGTTCTTTATGTTGTCCAACTAGGATTCCTTGGGTGTGATCATGAGACAACCATCCTGTCTTAAACCCAGAAGAATGGTCTTGGACTGCCAGAGGTTCTGGTCTACCTACGTAGGTGTTGGCTGGCTGCCAGACAGTACCATTTATCTGTGTTCTCTCTATGAAATGGGGAAAATCCACCTGAAGTGTTTTTTTAAAACATGTTTTTGGGTGTTTCATTTTGGTTGTCTAGTCATTTCCAAACACTCATAGAATGTCTGCACATAGTTCCCTTTATTTTTCAATGAATGATGAAGACACACGTATGATAGCAGTGTTGGGAACCCATTATGACTTGAAGCTGAATATGATTATACTCTCTGACCTTCCCTTTACATTATGTCGTGGTACCAGCCAAGCAGAATATGTACAGATACCTAAAGTATTGGTCAGGATATTTCAGGAACATGTCAGAATATGTACACTGCTAATGCATGAAACTGAACTGTTTGGTCCCTGTTTTTATCAATCCAAGCCATAGCATGCAGATGTGAGGAGAAATGCAAAAGTAAAAATAAAAATAGAATAATCTAATTGTAGATTGTTGGTATTCTAGATATTGAACTCGGTGTCTTGCCACAATCCATGCACACTGACCAGAAGCCACTGCAGCTGATTATTGAGGGTACTTGTCTGTATCTCATGATCATGGGAGGTTACTTTACCATATTTGCTTATTTGTGAATGGTAAATCAAATAACATTGAGCAAAAAAAGAGTTTTAAATACTATTTTTGTTTATTTGTGCAGTTTTGTGTTTTTGATTTTTAATTGCACAGTTGTTGGAGTAGCTCAGTTGTTTTATTTCATTTTCACTCTGAGCCCTTGAAGCTCCTAGCATGAAGAATCACAGCAGTGACATTAAAAATATTTACAGAAGGCAAAGACAACAGAAGACTCGGTTGTGTTTCATACTTGCATATGATGGTATCAGCTAGGGCGATTGCAAGCTCTTGGCTTTCATTGCACATATTCTGTAACATTATATTCTAATTGGTCCAAAAAGGAGTTGAAATACAAGAAATAATTGTCACAAGTGAGGATTCAAGCCATACTGAAGGACGAAAAAAAACCAGGTATATCCACTTGGCTCAAGTTTGCTGTGTGGTGGTAACCTTGCAGTTGTTGCAGAATGCCCAGTTGTGCCCTGTGTGAGGGAAATTAATCTGTGTCCATCTTCCATTGCAGCCTCTGTCAAACCTGGAGTTGTATTAATCTGTGTCCATCTTCCATTGCAGCCTCTGTCAAACCTGGAGTTGTAGATATTGACGGTAAGTGTTTTCAGTCATTGTGTGTGACATTGTGTTTAGTTATTGGCAGAATTTTTTTTTTATTTGTGTCTCATCTGTGCTTCTTCAATTTAACCCAAGGTGTGCCTGTCCAAAGCCACACCCTGGTTGTTTCGCTGCAGCCATGGTGCGGGCAGTCTACAGGAAGCAGTCAGTCAGTGTCAAGTTGTCATGAGATGACCCACTGGAGGACATACTGCTCTGCTGCTGACCCACTTCAATAATGTTCAGTAGTGCCTAATCCAACATATGCAGGACACCACCTGCTAAGCCCACTACTGATAACAGTAAAAGCTTGGTCGCAGAGCCAGCCTAAGTGAGCATTCACCTCTTAAAGGTACATCAGTCATTCCAACAGCAGTCTCAGTGAACTTGCAGATACAGGTGACTTACAAACCAACAGCAGTCTCAGTGAACTTGCAGATACAGGTGCTTACGAACTCACCAAAGGCATCGAGCATAGAGAGAAAATCAAAACTGACGTCACCATGTGAACAGGGCATTAAAGGCCACAGAAGCTGAGACTTTCTTTTTCATGCGTAAGATAGTGCTTAGGAGTTACATCCTGGTGTGAGCCTGTATGGCAAGGCTTTATTCTTCGCTTACTTTCATAATATATCCCAGTTTCATTCAGGCCAAAGACACCTGCACTGTGTGATAAAAAGAGGAGCAAAACTTTAAGGACACCCTTTAAGCAGATGAAACTCAGTTATGTGGTCCCAGTTTAGGCCATCACACACTCGCATCTGATAGGAGTTGCTTGGAGCCAAAAAATCCCGCAGATAAATAACCCTAATGGATATCGAACCCATGATTCTTAGCCAGGAATCCATGATGCTCACCACTGTGCTATGGCAGCTGGTTATGGTCAAGAATATGTTTTCCTTCCTTGTTCTTCCATTGTGTTGTTTTTATTTTGTGTTGTTTCTTTCTTATTCTCTTTTTTGCATTGTTCATAAGCAACTATATATGTCGGTATCTGTGAGTGTCAATGTGTGTGTGTGTGTGTGTGTGTGTGTGTGTGTGTGTGTGTGTGTGCGCGCATGTGTTCAAACATGCATGTATGTGTGTCTGCATGTGTGTGCATGTGCACTTGAGCATGCATGTGTGTATTGGTGTGTATTTATATTTGCGTGTGCATGCATGCATGCTTTGTGCGTGTATGTGTAAATCAAATGAAAACAACACTGATTTGTGCAGAAGTTTTGCATAACATAGGAAACCACACACACACACACACACACACACACACACACACACACACACACACACACACACGCACACAAACTCACAGAGTAAAGTTTTTTTTCTTTTAGCTGATTCACCATTTAAAAAAGGCTATTCTGTAAAGTGATTTCAAAGTCAATTAGTTTTAATTACACTGTTCCTACCAAGATAAGATTTCTTCTTAGAAGTTTCATTGGGGTTTATGGTAATTGTTGTTTATGATAGCTTGTTTACACATGATTGAGAGTTAGATAATTGCTGGGATGATGTGAGTTTGTTTTTTTTTCCTTTTCTGGGGAGGGGAGGCAAGGGTCATACCCTGTGCATTATATATAACTTTGTTATGTAACCAATTGTGTTGAATGATTCTGTAATCCATCAAAGTACTTTTTTTTTTTTTCTGAAATGATATGAAAATAAGCAACCACCACATACATCATCCCAACTACCCACCCACACTACCACATATATATACACGCATGCACACTCTGGTGAGCTTGCTCATACACACACACACACACACACACACACACACACACACACACACACACACACACACACACACACACTCACTCTCACACACACAGAGACAGGCATGCATGCACACACACAAACATGCACGCAGACATACATTTATACATATGAACACATGCATACACTCATGCACACACATACACATATTCACATGAACACATACACTCACAAATGCACACATACACAAACATACACACACACAGAGATTTGGCCATGAATATGCACAGACAGACAGACACCACACGCACACACACACACACACACACACACACACACACACACACACACACACACACACACACACACACACACACACACAAACAAGAATGTTCACAGGCTCACCACCCTGATTTTTGCAGTTTGTTGTGGAGTGCGAAAAGTGAAGGAGCAATGCGTGACTGCGCTGTGCGTACCGCACCTGTGGGACACCTTTGACACAAATGCCATGCTTGAGTGCTATGAATTCTTGCCTGACGTCTTTGCCTGTTTGGCTGGTAAGCGCTGGTGTGCTGAATTCTAAATGTTGTTGTGCTGAAGTGAAGCCATGTGGTTTAAAGAATTTGTCGTAGCCATTCATTTACACACGTACACAGACACTTACACACACACACTCAGACACGCACGCACACACACACACACACACACACACACACACACACACACACACACACACACACACACACACACACACACACACACACGCATGCATGCGTGCTCACACATACACAGGCAGACATGCATGCTTGCATACACACATATAAGCATCAAGAGATACACATACACAGATACACACACAAACACAAATATAAAACACACACACAATATGAGGATTTTTTTTTTCATTTGAAATTCATCACATCAAAAAGAACTAATGCTTTACACTGAAATATTTGTAAGTGAGATAAATGCTGGATGAGGATGGAAGAAGTGATAAGGAAGAAAGCAGCAGAGTAGGACAGGAGGCGGGGAGTTTCAGTATCAGTTTCATCAAGGTGTCACTGCGTGTGGACTAGTGCGTATGCGTTTCACTACATCTGCTAAGTTTTGAGACCACACGGCTGGCTCACAGTTTAAAGCTGATGGATAAATGAATTACTGACTAAGACGAGAAAATTTAAGATGCAGGTCTCTTTGTTACAGGTTAGCAGACGTCTGACCAGCGTATTAGCCCTAGACGCTGGTCAGACCTTGGGTGCCTACCTAACATTGTGCAATTAATATTGTTGTATGTGTGTGTGTGGTGAGTGTACATGTGTGTGTGTGTGTGTGTGTGTGTGTGTGTGTGTGTGTGTGTTTGTACATGGGTGTGTGTGCCAGTGTTTATGATGCGTGCATGCGTGCTTGTGTGCATGATCTGTGTGATCTTGTGTGAGCATACCCCTGCATGCATGCATCTGTGCATGTGTATGTTCATATATGTGTGTCTGTTTAAGTGGGTGTACATGCATGTGTGTGTGTGTGTGTGCGCACGTGCGCATGTCTGTGTATGAGTGTGTGTTGTGTGAGTGCTTGTGGGTTTGTGTGTGCATCTTTGTGCATGCATGTGTGAGCATCTGCATGTGTGTGTGTGTGTGTGTGTGTGTGTGTGTGTGCCCGCAAAGAAGATGACATGTTAACAACAACAACATGATTGCATGCACACATGTGCACACACGCATGCACGCTCACACGCTTGCAGACACACACACACACACACACACACACACACACACATATACGTACACCAGTGCATACCCACTCATATCTACAGATTACACTTTACACATTTGCATTTCTTCATTGATGCATACTTACCGGTGCACATATTGTTACTGTAAGATAAGGTAATGTTGCTTATAGCCCAGCTGACCGATTTGTTTACAGGAAAAACTGGGGGCCCAAGGAGGTTCAAAGTCTTATCTCAGTTGATGTGTGTTTAGTTATTTTTGTCTGTCATTGGAAAGGCCCAGTATGAGCCTGCTCCATTTTCCAGGAGTCTTTGCAGTGTTGGCCTTGAGATTATTCCAATGTTTGTTTGGTTGGTGACGTTTCTTTCTTTTCCTCGTAAGTCTGGATGCGCAGTCACTTCCTCTCTTTATGTTGAGTTCTGAAAGGTGGTCTGTGGTATAGTTGCTTTGATCTTGTTTGTTGAGGTGATTCTTTACATTTCTTATCGCATCAGATGAGCCATGTTGTAATCCAGTTCTTATCATTGCCTCGCCTGCCAGAGTGTTTGCTCTCTCATTTCCCACTTACTTTCCATCTGTACTGACTGTATCACTCAGTTGTACTCAGTGTATTATGGTTTACGGTTTACAGCACTGTCCAAGAGCAGTCTTCTTCAGTTAGAAAGAATTCAAAATGAAGCAATGAAATTGATCTTGGAAACTACAAAGGATAGGATAGGGTAGAAAAGTATGGAAAAAGAGGGGGAGTGAGAAAGAGGAAGAGATATACGCAGACACAGACAGGTCCACAGAACAACGAAACACATTATGATACATAAGGCATTTAACATTGTTGAGGATGGCATTTAACATTGTTGAGGAACATATATGATGGAACAAACCATGAGGACGAGAGGAAAATTCAGTCATAAGGCTGCTTAGAGGATAAGAATTGCAAATTCAGATAGTATGCTTATAGCGCAGGCCAGCTGATAGTGTGGGGCAACGTTTTGTACAGATTAGTGTACAGATGAACCTTGAAGATTTACGAAGGATGTGAAAAAGAAAGTGTTGACTTGGATGACAGGATCTTTTACGCCATTTATTGGTATTAACACAGATGAGATGATCTTTAGATTGTTGCATTGTGCACCTGTGTTTATATGGATGACTTGATTTTAAAGCTGTTGTTTTTGGCATGTGTTAGTGACAAAGGCATAATCTTCAGTGTGTGTGGTATGCAAAAAAAAAAACCACCACCACCCGTACAGAAAATGGTACTTCACAAATGGCTGACTTTAAGAGTTTGTCTACTGGTTGTTACTAGGGGAGAGTTCTCTTGTGGATTTTGGATGTTTGTCACATCTGAAAGAGACACTTTCCAAAAGGCTTTTTTTTTTTTATCGTACATTAGAGAAGCATTACTTTGCACTCTGTTACTCTGTTTCGTATGTACATTTGTAATTAAACCTTTTTCCAAGTAATGCTGCAGGCTGTTTCAGTTTCAGTCAGTCAAGGGGAAAAAATGTGTACATTTTACACACAAGAATAACTCCCCTTTCTGAACATGTGTACTAGTAAGCACAGCAACTGAAGCTGATCAGATTTTTTTTTTTTTTTTTGAAGTGCGTGCACACGCACGCACGCACGCACGCACGCACGCACGCACGGGCGCACGTGCACGCACGCGCGCACACACACACACACACACACACACACACACACACACACACACACACACACACACACACACACACACACAGCGCACACAAATACACATGCACACACACACACACACACACACACACACACACACACACACACACACACACACAAGCGCACACATATACACACACACACACACACACACACACACACACACACACACCACACCACACACTCAATTTAACCTTTTTCCAAGTAATGCTGCAGGCTGTTTCAGTTTCAGTCAGTCAAGGGGAAAAATGTGTACATTTTACACACAAGAATAACTCCCCTTTCTGAACATGTGTACTAGTAAGCACAGCAACTGAAGCTGATCAGATTTTTTTTTTTTTTGAAGTGCGTGCACCACGCACGCACGCACGCACGCACGGGCGCACGTGCACGCACGCACACACACACACACACACACACACACACACACACACACACACACACACACACACACACACACAAGCGCACAAAAGCATACACATGCATACACATGCACACACACACACACACACACACACACACACACACACACACACACACACACAAGCGCACACATATATGCACACACACACACACACACACACACACACACACACACACACACACACACACACCACACTCATGTGCACATGCACATACACAGGTATATTTGTTTTGTGACAGATGAGCGTGACCATACAACATGCTGCAGCAACAACCACGTTCCTGATGAGTGTATACCCATGTGCAGTGGCTCCCCCCACCTTTCAATCACTCCCTTGCCATCTGCTTACCTAAGCTTCCAGTCATTGAAGCCTGTGTACAGCAGGGACTGAGTAAGTGAATCACTGGGGAATGTGTGTGTGTGTGTGTGTGTGTGTGTGTATGCACGCACAAGTGTGCTGTATAACCAGTATGCTTGAACAGTCTTGACATTATTTAGTGGACATGTTTTTTGGGGGGTTGGCTTGAGCAGGTGTATGGAACATTCCACAGGTACATTTTTACCCAGTTGCTAATGTAAATAAAATTTTCTAAACTATGACTACATTTTCATGACTACAAAGAAAATCTAAAAAGGAGCAAAGCATATGAGAAGTATAAATTCTCTGACCATGTGTCTTGTAAACATGCTATGTGTCATTCAGAACTAACAGTATCATGAAAAGTACTTTTACGATAATTTATTTTATGGCAACCCTGTCCAAACAAATGCCTTATCCCCATTGGTGTGGAACATCACATTATCATCAGGATCCCCCCCCCCAAAAAAAAAAAAAAAAAAAAAAAGGAAAAGCAGGGAGATAACTAACCTCTTCTCCATACCTAGATAGGCAGAAAGAGTGATCGTTCTTGTTGAGTTCATAGTATTGGACCATATTCGAACAAGCTCAGTTTTCGAACCTCTTCCAAACAAAACGGGGAGGCATGCCAGTGTTTAGTCTGGTAAGTATATCACAAAACAACTGTTGGTTTTAGTAGTGTGGTTCCTTTTTCTATCGCTTACTTGTAAACAAATGCCAAGATATAGAATCTAGACCTTGCGGCTCTAAGCAGTAGTCTCCCTGTGCTAGTCTGTGCTAGTGAAATGCATAGTTCCCACTCCCCTGTAAGTAAAGGCACAAATTGACTAGAAGTAAGCACTTGTCAAAGATAAAGAAATTTTAAGCCCAGCATCAGGTAAAGGAGAAAGATCCCTTTCAAGAATTATTGGGAAAATGAGCACTGGCAGTGCCAGTCCGGTATCTTTTCATATATTGAGAGTTGAAACAAAAAACAGACTGTTGCATGGAAGTCCTATTATCACCAGTACAACTCAAAGTGCAAAATAGTTGTGCAAAAGATACAGTGGTAAAAAGCATCAGTGCTGAGAAAAAAGGGTGATCAAGTAGAAAGAATCAATGCGAAATCAGAGAGAATGTGTTGCCACCTGGGCACTTACGATTCCTCAGAAGCATTTGAGTGGTTTCATGTCATCAGTCACGTCATGAAGGTAAGATCAGTCAAAAGTTGTCTGTGACTTCAGCCTGCTGCACAACAGCAAAAATGCTCTGCCAGAGGGTGCAACTGGCAAAAAGAGCTAGGACTTAATATGCCTGTATATCTGCTCTGGGAGAAGGTCTCCGGCCATAGATGTAAGCCTGGGGAATAAGCTGCCTAAGCCAGGATGTATCATCTAGGGGTTTTACAGCAGCGCCTGTCTGGCTACATCATAGAAGTTTAGCACAAGCCTGACTGTCCTCTGAAGGTACTTATTCAGTGTTCTGACGGAACCACCTTCGAACATTTGTCTCGTGGAAACATGGTCAGGGGCAGGTATGGCTCTTTGGGCTTTATGGTTTTGGCTGAAATAAAGAGGGTCTCAAAGAGAGTCTTTGACAGAACCATCATTGTGCCACTTTAGGGACTATGGGTCTCTGGAGAAGGCATGAACTTCAATCACGTTGCAGGCAACAGCCAAGGTGACCAGAAAATAAATTTGAAGAGTGAGGTTTCCAACAGAGCAGTTGCTGAGTGGCTTAAAGTCAATGGAGACCAGCATTCCAGAACCAGAAGTAGACTCCGCTTGGGACACCTGCTAGTTCCTAATGTTTGTATCAAGCAGTGCGCAACGAAATCTGAAAGGAAGGGGTCATGGCTGATACTAATGTCTCTCCTCTTGAGTTTAAAGATTTAGCAGTGGCTGACCTGAACTCCCAAAGGGTACTCATCTAACTTCCCTTTTTTGTGAAGGTCCTCCAAAAAATAAGTCACAGCAGCAGATGTTGGAAGAAATACCAGCCTGACCACGCCATTTGGTGAAGACCTTCCATTAGTTGTGAGGACCTGTGTTTCATCTCCTCCACTTGGGAAACTGCTCAACCCTGGGCCTTGCTGGCGCCCAAGACAAACAGCACATCCTTACCTTACATACACACATTCCCCAACCGTTGCCCTTCAACTCTAAGATGGTGAGTGGCCAAGAGCACAAAGTGGAAGAGAGGAGGATGACATTGGCCTCTCTCCACAGACCTTGTGCATCACTGTTGCATGGGTGTGACTGGGAGAGGGCCGACTCTACCCAGAGTTCACTGACTGTCATGAAAGTAGAGCGAATATTGAACTTGCAACTACAGTCCTGATATGGCCCTTTGTGGTCGGCTGGGCTGTAAGTAACATTACCCTTACCTTTGAACTTGTAACTGAATGCCATACTGCAGTGGACAAATCCTCACACAAATCACAAGGAGAGAATGGGGAACATCCGGAACAGGAGCTGCAGTTCTCATGTGTATCGGCAAGAAGGCACCACTGGTGGCAAGAAGAACAGACACACAAAGCGGTTGAAATGGCAGCAGGTTTAGAAGTCAGGTTTAGAAGCCAAGATGATTGATGATGGAGTCAACCATTGCAGAGAGGCGGTGATTGACCATAAATTACAGGAATTATTGTTGGCTATCTTCAACTAACAAAACTAACCAAAGACTGCTGATTTTCCAAATAGGGGGGCAAAATTACCTTCTTGAGAAAGAGGAGAAAGGGCAGCCTCTCCAGAGGAAAAGGCAAGCTTGAACAAGCGGTTTTGGGTAACCATACCACCGAAAAACAACAACGTCAAAAAAAAACTGGAAAGAAGTAAAAAGCGTGCTCCTCCAAATAATAAAAGGGGAAAACTGTACGAATATTTTGCGATGTTGTGAATTGACTAAAGGTGATCACTGTTTCTGCCTCTCAGGGTATAGAGGTGAGGTTAGCTCCCAATCTCCCGCCTCTGTTTTTTTTCTTGATGGTATGGCAGTATTACTTGCCAAGTAGGCATAAGGCAATTGTTTAGGAAAGTGTGAAAAGAGAGAAGCAGATATTTTGTTAAGGTCCTTTGTTTACACACACACACACACACACACAGACACAGATACATACACAAAAGCTGATGAGTAGTCAGCAGTGGGATATACCACTTTCCAGTTAGTTGACAAGCAAAGCATTTAGCGGACTGTTGGAGTGATTTCTTCACCTTATAGAGGGGTGTTGTGGGTTGTCCAGGCACTCAGCCCCCGGCACCTACAGGAATTTACTTGGAGTCTGTGACGGCTCACTCTGCGACGGTGAGCTGGGCTGACCCCACTGTCACTGGGAGAGAGCCTGTGGATGTCTACCATGTTCAGCTGAAATGTGGCAGTGAGGATGCTCTCCCATCATCGGTGAGGGCAAATCTTGTGTGTGTGTGTTTTGGGGGTGATGGTGGTGGTGGTTGTTGGTGGTGCGTGTGTATGTGGATGGGTGTATGCATTTGCACAGTGTGTGTATATGATGTGTGTGTGTGTGTGTGTGTGTGTGTGTGTGTGTGTGTGTGTGTGTGTGTGATCAGTCTAAGTCCCAAAGCTGTAGTCTCCAGTATGTAATCATTGATATTGTTAAGTGTGTGTGTGTGTGTGTGTGTGTGTGAGAGAGAGAGAGAGGGGAGAGAGAGTGTGCGTGTGTGTGTGATTGGTCAGTCTAAAAATTGTGCCTTCCAATCCCAAAGCTGTAGTCTCCATAGTGTAATCAATATTGGTAAGGTAAGTCATGGCTACCAGACCTGTTTACCTGAGAGTTTGCAGGATATTCTGTGCACATGTTTTGCAGTGTAAAAATACATGTTAACTGCATCACCTGCAAAATTGCCCCTTTAGGGCAAAGCCCTTTTCCTCTGCCATCTTAAGAGAGTGCAAACAGTGAATACAGTTCCTCAGTTTTATGGACAGGAAGTCCTGTACGAGTTTTCGGATAAACAGGTCTAGAGCGCTGATCACTACTTGGGTTTGTGTAAAACACACTGTAGAATATCCCTTTCAGGAATCAACGCTGAACATTTTAAGCACCGATAGTGATATCCAGGAGTATGTCTAGGAGCATTACTGTCTACTATCACAAGTACACATACCATAATTATGTATATTTTCTGTTTGTTTTTGATTAGATGGAGGTTGTGGGAACATCCGTAGAGCTTGCAAACCTGACAGAGACAGAGCTGTATACAGTACAAGTGATTGCTCAGATTGGAAACCTAAGCAGTTTACCATCTGCTGCTATCAAGTTTACAACACTGCCAGGTAAGTCTAGCTAAGAATTTTGGTAAGATTCTGAGATGATGTTTTTGTTTTGAAAGAAGAAAAATTGATGACTTGAAAGAAAAAAAAATCTTGGAATGATTCATAGCCATGAATTGTTAAAAATGACGGAAAACAATGATTAATTTCCATTATAGTAAATCCCACCATTGGAAGTATGCAAAAAGAGGACTGTGCTGGTTACAAAGAACTAATCATCATTTAGAAGCAAGAAGATCTGAAAGGCTAAAGAACACTATTTTGCAGCCTGTTTTTTTTTTTTTTTTTTTCTGTGCCATCTCAGAGACAGTGCACCCACACCGCTCATTCCAACACCCCGTCCACAGCCCGGTTGGGCCCACCGCAGCCCCCCGGTACCGACAATCCACAGGGAGCATCAGTGTCAAGTCGTCAAGAGGCAACCCACCGGAGGAGACACTGCACTGCCGCTGAGTCACTTCAGTGGTGTTCAGTGGCAACTGTTCTGATCTAACATACGCAGGACACCATCTACTAAGCCCAATACTTGTGACAATTATTGCTTAGTCGCGGAGCTGGCGGGAGCGAGCCCTCCCTCCGGAGGGCGCCACCAAGTCCGTCAAGGACAGCCCCCGTGGACTCGCCGATACTGGTGACCCCGACGGAACCAAACCAAGGCCACAGACATGGAGAGGACATCGAAACTGAGGTCAGCATGAGAGCAGGGCATGAAGGGCCACAGAATTTGAGACTTTTTTTATGCTGATCGATGAAAATCAGGATGATTAAGATGATGCTACGGATTTCCATTTCGGTCTGAGACTACATGACAGGGCTGTACTCTACGCTTCCTTTCATAATATATCCCGGTGTCAACCAGGCCCAAGAGATACAGACATCTGCAGTGTTTGTGATGGAATTTGAGCAACACTCTCAGAAACGCATCCATTAAGTGGACGAAACTCGACTGTGTGGTCCCAGTCTTCGCAGCTGAGTCCACAGCAAACTCAACTCTGGGTAGGAGCCGGTCGGGGCAGAAAAACCTACATGACTCTGATGGGATTCGAACCCAAGACCTCCCAGCCAGGGGTCCATGACGCTAACCACTTTCGCCACTGCAGCTGGTGTTTTGCAGCCTATTTACCTCAGAGTTGGTTACCATTTAGTTCTAACTTTTTAGCGACGTGTTCTGTATTGGTGATAGTAAGAGGGGAATTCCCATTGGCCATGCCATGAGTAGTTGATGGTAGCCATAAGAAGATCCTCTTCTTTTTCTCCTACTAATTGATGGATATGGATGCAGTCACGTTTCATGTTGAACTGTCGATGTCAGCTCATTGGAAATTTTATTTTATTTATTTATTTATTTATTTATTTTTTTTTTTATAATAGAGATAGTATTTTTGATGAAAAGAGCTTAAGAACAAGGAATGTCAGAAATTTTCATGTCAGGCAGTCAAAATTTCATTTCTTAATATAACAACAGCATTTTGGTAATAGCTAAAATGTATTATGTAGCATACTGAGTGAAATGCTAATGTTTCATACCTTCTGTAGATATATAGCAATAGCGTAAAATATTAATGAAAAAAAATCATCTGTCGTCAAGTGAATAATGCATTAGGCGGTTGCCGTTGCAAAGAAATTAATTCAGTACCCTCCAGAGGTAATAGACAGATGGAAATAACCATCCCAGGAGACTGGGGGAGGGGCATTATCTGACAGTATGTCAGTGCTCACACAGAAATGCTAACCATCCCAACTGGATTGAATTGTGTTACCACTGGTTGCAGTTTGTTCTGATGTTAACCCCAAACAAAATTTGTTCTGAGGATGCCATGTTTGGCTATGTAGAGTGATTCACCGACTTTCTTGTTCTAAACTGAAAGATTCGCAACACTCATGATGTACAGAGCACAGATGGGGATAGTGAGTCGCACAATGTTTTCAGGTATTGAAGCTGAGCCAGTCCAGTAGCGCGTGCATTTGCATTGAATCCACATTGAGTAGGCGAGGGATTAGACAATAAAGAGGCTGCAAGGATAGGGTTACAGTCAAGGGCCACTCTTCGGGCCTACAGTTTTTGGTCAAGAAAGAATGACAGGTAGAGACAGTAACTGAGCCCTCTTTGTGCCTCTTCAGGAGCCATGGTCTCTCGGGAAGGCATGAACCTTACACTCGACAGGCAGAGATCATGTCAAAGACAGCAGGAAGAAAGTCTCTAGAATAAGGTTCTCGAGAGAGCAGGTGACAAGAGGCTCAAAGTCATGAGTGGCCAGATACTCCAGCACTAGAAATCAGATCCACTTTGGGGATCTGTTGGTGGTGTGATGCCCTGAGCAGAGGCATGAAACAACAGCTCTGTTAGGAAGAGATCATAGCCATCATCAATTATTCTCCCCATGAGACAAAAAGTCTTTGCAGATCTGAAACGTTTAATAGTGCTTGACTTTCTCCCTTTTTCATAGATGTGCACCAAAGATGGGTCATGTCTTCGGAACTCGAAATAGGAACTTCATTATTGTCATAATCAGATCCATCCTATATCATTTTCATAATTGAATTCGCCCTCCTCACAAGGTTAACATTATGGTTGCCCTCAGTCACACAGAACATACCTGAATCATGCCCTTCAGCAAATTACACTTAACTTTCTGAATTCTAAGGCACTGGAAGACAAGAGTGCGTAGTGGCTGTCTTCCACACACTTCAGGACTGTAGTGCATACAGTTTGGCTAGGAGCATCGACTGCTGTCTGACCAGTTTGGGTGGACTGTTATTAGAAACATCGATAATAGCTGATAGATTGAACTCGCAAATGTGCATCCACATCAGAACAGGCCCAAGTTTCACAGACATTGCATGGCTTAAACGGGGCAAACTTGTGCATAAGACGTATGTCTGTTGGTTATCATATCCGGAATGCCACTTGTTGCACTTAAGGTTAGACTTGATTGAGAGCAGCAGGCGCCAGGGGAGACTGATGTGGAAACTGATGCAGCTAAGTGTGTCAGTAGCAAAAAGCTTAAAGAGAGGCAGTAAACGTTAACTTTTTTCTTTGAATTTTCAAGAGAAACAGCCCCTGTAAAGACAGTTGAGAGAAAAGGACTTAGAAGCTGAAACTACTGGCATGCAAGGCCTGTTGTGAGGATCCATAGTTGCTGGGAAAACCAAAGTCAGAATTTAGAGCAACAGCAGTAGACATATTCAAAATGGGAGGAAATAAGGAACTGAAACCATGTTTGCTAATGCAGTTGACCTGTAGTTCAAGAGCAAGTACACTTTGAACAAACTTAGTCTTGATGCAAAATTTGATGTAGGTGGAGTCCTGGATTAAGTGCATCTCTGTTCACACCAGGTAAGATAAAGGCATTTGTTTTGACAGTAAGTGTGAGAAAAATGCCAGTTTCAGTGTGAGAAAAATGCCAGTTTCAATGTGAGTGCCATTGGATTTGAACTGGCGATGTCTGACTGTGAAGATGGTGCTCTACCACTAAGCCAGCCATACATTGTATTTAGACTTGAGTCATTCCCCTTCTCTGTTGCCTCCATGCCTTCCTTCCAGTCAGTCTCAGTCCAAAATGGAGCCATCTATTTCAAAACCGATTGAAAGAATTTGTCCAAAAACATTTTTCTGTGTAAGACAACATTACCCTTCAGTAGAATTGTTTGTTTTCTTCTGTTTTCATTCTGCTCTGCAATTTGCTAAATAGGATGGGTTCTGTGAGGATCTGTCATGTTTCCTGAGATTTGTATTGTGGTTTGAGCATAAGAATCTCCCCTAGTCCCGTGTCCCTCTTTTCTTTTCCCACCTACTCCCCTACACACATGTACACAGATGTTTCCTGAGATTTGTGGTGTAGCTTGAGTATTAGAATCTCCCCCTGTCCTGTATCCCTAACTCTTTTCTTTCCCCCACCTACTCCCCTACACACTTGTACACAGATGTTTTTCTGAGATTTGTGTAGCTTGAGCATTAGAACCCCCCCCCCCCCCCCCCCCCCCCCCCGTCCCG
>JADBJO010001480.1:255000-262500 GCA_016801955.1 Conus betulinus | reverse complement strand
ATAGTATCATTCTTTCTGTTTGAGTTTGTAGCTCACGCATTAACTCAGACCAAACCCTTAATAACTGACATGTCCTTAAGAACACATCCATGAAGGAGTACTTGAGTACTTAGCCAACTCCTTAACTCTGGTAGGAGGAGGTGCATCCTTGAAGGTAATGTCTGGTATGTGTCTTTCTGCGTAAGCACATAGTACACTCACTAATCCCAGACAGGAGATGGCCAGGGCCCCAGGTTTGTGCTAATTCTGATAAGATTCAAAACCAGTTATTTGCCAGTCACACACTCCTTGTTGCTAACGAGAGTCAAGGTGACTGATTTTACACTTATTTTTACCTGTGTGCAGAGGATCTGGTGCGTATGCCTGAAAATGTGGTTGTGACTGATATCACCAGTTACACCCTCACTGTCCAGTGGAATAATCCGGAGACCGGCCCTTCTCCTGATAAATACGAACTTCAGTATACTTCAGAATCACAGCCAGTTAAGGTTTGTCAGATGTATGTATCAGTGTTCATGGTTCTGTGTGTGTGTGTGTGTGTGTGTGTATGTGTGACATACTTACCTGTCCTAACAAATGTTGCATGTCTATTTTGCATGAATCAATGCCTTAATGTTAGGAAGCCCAGAATTAGGACATTGAAAGCAAGGGAGCTAACCATGCCCCTAAAACAGAAGACTGTGTGAGTGGTTGCCCTTTACACAAATGTTGCTTCCACTTGTCAGAAGACAAATCAGTTCCCTTCATTTCCTTTCGGCAGTGAACATGCTCTTTGGTTGCTCTCTTCATTGATTTTGTTTTTGACAGTCATGGGTCCCTGACAGAGGCCGTATAAACTCGCCTTAATTTTCTGAAGTCCAGACCTCTTTTGTTTCCATGCTGACACAAGGTTGAATTTGAATTGAGAACTGCCGAAAAATTGACAAGACAGCTGCTTCACTTGAGTCCTCTTTGGCCTTGATAACCTCTGGACTTGCGTCTCTTGCCCTTGTTACACCCTCCCTCCCTCTCCCCTGGCAGTGAGCTGTATAATGTTTTTTGAGGACTGGTCCATTGCAATTTGAAAGAGCATTTGTGACTTTTGAAATTATAGTCAGTTTGGCTGATACAGTCTTCTGACAGTCTGCCAGTTTGGACAAGAGAGTCAGTTGAAGCTTCCAGCAGCGTTGTGTTCCAAATGGTCTTGAGATGTGTGGCGGATGGCTAGTGCCTTCCCCCCTCCCTCTAAACGCTTTCAACTCCTCATTGCCGTGAAGTTCAGGTGGGAAGGAACGGTAATTTGTAAATGAACTGCAATTTTGCATGCCCCTGCAAGGCCCAGGGCAGGATGGTTTCCCACAGGGAGGTGTTTCAGCAGGGGTAGCTGATGCAAAAATGCAACCTTCAAGGAAAATTGGGTGGGAGAACAAGATGACCTTTTCAGATTTAAATTTTTCTTCTCCCCATGTTCCAGGTATGTTCAATGTGAGCATTTGAGCAGAGAGAGCATTATGATTTTCAGCATTGTTATGAATATTTTATTTTCAAGACGATAATATGCCTATGTTTTTTTTTTGTTGTTGTTCAGATGTACCCTCTTTCCAATCATCTCTTGCTCAAGCACTTATTGACAATTTTTGGTCTGACTGGCCAAGTTGTCTGCTCACTGCCCAGACTCAGTTGGCCAGCGTCTTCAGATTTCTATTTCAATTTTCTTTTGTAATTCAGCGGACAGTCTTTTGGGAGTTTGAGTTTCATCCTGTCAGAGATTAGGGGGTTGTTAATAAGACTTTTAAAGGTTTTTTTTTTCACAGGATACACTCAAGACTTTCTGACAGCACTTAAGAAAGTTTTGAACCTCACTTAAATGACAGGAACAAAAGTTCTGTTCCAACAGATTGGGTAATTTCTTTGCTACTGTTTGCTAGCTTTCAATTTTATCTCAGTTGCCTGGGGAAAAAATAGAGAAGCCCAAGAAATTGTACAAAGGAACCCACCCCTGCACAGAAAAGATGGATACAGTCTTCTCACATACATCTATCAAACAACATCATGAAGTACACAAAACCTATTACTAGATAAACTAAAGGCCACCATCATTGTACTTGACCCAAGCCGGGGAATGAGACTGAAAGCTTGCAATGGAAAGAAATCATCAACAATTTTACTGTTAACAATTTTTCAAGTAAAAGCTTTTTTTTTAAATATCCGCCATCAAATTCTTTTTTAATTAATCATATGAATGTCCATGCATAATACTTTATTCTTCATGCGATGTTCTGTGAGTGGTGTAGCTGGATGAATGAAATAATGTGAAGTTGATGTGATTTGTCTTTTTTTTTTTTTTTTTTTTTTTTTTTTTTTTTTTAATTTTAATAACTGGCAGCGTACCACAACAGAGACCTTGTGATGGTACTTCAGAACCTGAGTCCCAATACAGAGTACGAGATAACGGTCACATCATTTTTTTGAATCAATCAACCAGTCCACCGACTCAAGCACTTACTGTCTTTACGACAGAAGTTGGTGAGTGTGGGGAGTAATACACAGTTTTTCTGTCATTCCAAAAGCACGCTGTATAGAATACTTTTTTATGTATTAATCTAGTTCCCATGTCTTTTACATATGTTTTGACTTTTTCTATTTTCTGCACAAATCCAGCCACAAAATGATAGTGGTGACAGTTTTCAAAGTTACATGTATATATATATATATATATATATATATATATATATATATATATAATTAAACAAAGCTTGTTCTTATGTCTCAGATTGTAGAAATAGGGGGGTGGTAAGCCTTCATATCTGCAGTGGTAGATGATTACTGCCTAACTGACAGTATGTGCTTGAGTGGGTGAATGGGGAATAAATAAATGCTTCTCAAAATGAACCTTCAGCAAGCTTATAGTCTCCAAAGAGGGAGACCATCTCCAATGGGGAGAAAGCTCACTAACATATAACTCCTGGTCAGATACCGATATTTCGAAACCTGATTTTTTCTCCTCAGTGACTGCGGAAAGTGGTAATTTGACTCCTCTGCCTTTTCGGTTTTAAGAAGGCTGGTGTGCAATACCGTAGTATGTTTGTTGAGTTTTCAAAAAACTAACTAAAAAGGTGCTACCTAAGAAGCAAAAGGGAAATCATGAAAGAGCAAAACAAGCTACATTTTCTTGTGAAAAATAGAAAATATAAAAAGATAACCTCTTAAGACACAAGTGCCGAGGGCCAGTTCTTGGAATGAATCCGCAAGGGACTAAATTACAATGAAACAATAAATTCCAAGGATAAGTACCGAGCACCATTCCAGCAACTTACAGAGCAGCTAGGTGTTGCAATGACTGCAAAAAATATTGAATTATAAACAAAGCTTGCTCTTATGTCTCAGATTGTAGAAATAGGGGGGGTGGTAAGTCTTCATATCTGCAGTGGTAGATGATTCTGCCTAACTGACAGTATCTATATATCTATCTATCAAACCATTTATCTGTCTATGCGTCTGTCTATCTATATATCGATCTATCTACCTACTTAACTACCTTCCTATCTATCTGTCTATCTATCTCTCTCTTTATCTGTCTGTGTTGCAAGCTACACTCTGAGAAGGTACATGGGATACATTCCTGTCAACAGTTTCCATAGTCAAGATTAAATCGTTGCGCTCAAGGAAGCCAGGAGAGATGATGTGATGCGTTAAATATATATTTTACAGACCAGAAGGCCAAGAGACATGACCAAAATCAGGGTTGCAACATAATGAGTTGATACTGATAGCTCCCTGTCAGTCAGTGTTGTTGTGGTATGGTATTGTTACTGAACATATTTGGGTATGGCTTTCTGTAGGGAAAGCAGAATGGGCGACATGAGATTGTACCATAGAAAGGGCACAGATATGAAATGGAAAGAAAAACTGGAAATAGGTTTATGAATGCAACTAAAGGCACAGTTGAGTACTTGTTCACTGTTCATTTTAACTTGTAAATTTGCGGCTTTATTATCATCCATTCAAACTATGGGTTCACAACTTATGGACCAATAATTAAAGCTGGATTCCGAGTTATATACATCACAGATTCAAAATTGGGTGTTTCCAACTTGTATGCCATCTGTTAAAAAGTCTGCTGGACCCTATAAACACTAACTAACTAACAAATCTGTTAAAAAGTGTGGGCTGACATCATGTGAACTCACCCATTCGAAATGGTGGTACAATAACATGTACATCATCCATTTAGAATTATCGGTAGACAGCTCATGCATCACCCGTTCAAAATTGTGGAATCACAATTTGTGCACCATCCATTTGAAATGTAATTGTCAGTGATTAATAGGTTGTACACCATCCTTTGGAAATTGCGGGTTACAACTTCCAGTCAGATTCGTGGATTCACAACTTACATACCACCATTTAATGCAGTGGTTCCAGAACTTGTACACCATGTATTCAAAACTGTGGGTTTACAATTTTGTATACCACCCATTCCAGACTAGGCTTACAACTTGTAAACTGCCTGTTCAAAGTCAGGATTACTTCTCGCACTCCATCTATTCAAATTTATGTTTACCACTTGTAGACCACCCATTTAAAATTGTGGATACACAACTTTTTTTTTTATATTCCATCCTTTCAAAACTTTGTAAAATAACTTTTGTACTCCTCCCATTCAAAATTGTGGACTCACAACTTGTACCCCATGCATTCGGAATTGTGCATTCACAACTTACAGACTTCCGTTCAAAACTGGGGGTTCACAACTTGTATACCATCCTTTCAAAACTCATTAAAGAAACTTTTGTGCACCACCAACTCAAAACTGGACAACTTCCAGACATATGGTTAAACTCTGATGGTAAAGAAAAATATGGCACACATTATTACAGGAACTGCCTGGATGCAAAATGTACTGTTTTAAAAGAAGAGTTACTGATTGAAGGGGATCCAGGTCGTACAATTTTTAACAGTATAGCTGGCCTGTGCATATAACTCTGGCATCCACAACTGAAAGACTTCTTCTTTGCTGTCAAAATTTCTGGTAAATGTGTTTTTCACACAATTTTTGATTGCATTTACAAAGTTTTCTTTGAGATCCATCCATAAGAATTCCTAGGCCACCAACTGAGAGGAACAAATAAGTTACAAAACATCCAATGCATTTTTGGCATGGTCCTGTCCAGACAGGACATCTTATGCTTCAGTTACTGCCTGCTGTCCCCCCACCTTGAAGCTAAATCCCATCCTGTTTTAAAATGAAGATTTAAAAGTCAAAGTTTATGTAAGTTTGGGTAGCTTGAAGTCATCAAACAGGTGGTGGTGTCAGCTAATAAAAATTGTTGGGAAAAGCATTTGTTGACAGTTGGTGCGGTGCAAATGTTATATCAACTTAAGAATTATCTGTTGAATTGTATGACATCATAACTGTTAAAAAGATAGAAGAAGTCAGGTACTCTACTCTCTAACGGAGTACTCATTTAGTCATTTGCGGGGTCATGTTCATGTATGCTTGTCACAAGGTTTTTGATGTGGATGTACGTTTCTATTCTCTTAGATCTGTGGGTCAAATTTAGTGCGCACGCACGTGCAGTGTGTGTGTGTCTGTGTGTCTGTGTGTGTGCGCGTGCGCGCAAACATACATGTTTATTATATTTTGCGTTCCTGCCTGCAAGCATGCCAGTTTTTGGACCATGCCATAGTTATAGCATCTGTTTGTGTGTGTTTGTGTGTGTGTGTGTGTGTTGTGTGTGACTGAGCCTTCACTTTTCAGTATGTGTCTTCACTTACCTGCTTATGAGCATGCAAGGTTTTGTTTTTACATGTACGAGTATAGTATCAGTCAGTCTGTGGTTTGTGTGTTTGTGTTCCTAACCATGTTATTGACTTGTCTATAAATTGTCAGGTCTTCCATCATTTGATTTTTAAAGATGCAGTGTGTTATCATATTTTTCTTTATGATGAATTTTAGTTTTGGTATTATGTTGCATTTAACACTGAGTTTTTGCAGGTATCGATAGTCCGTACATTCCCAAACTTCCCACAAACATCAGTCGAGCTTTGTGGAACAATAGAACACGTAAGTTCCTACGCTGATCTGATTTTATTATGAAATTTTCATTTATTGTTTTGATGTATGTCACCTCACATTCACAGCTTGTTTTTGACAGTATCAAGATGCCCTTAGTAAGGGAGAGTTGGATTGAGAGGCTAGATAACAATAGCAAAAGATGAGTCAGTACAAAAAGCAAATCTGCAGCAGTCAGCAAAATAGGCTGAATCACTTTGGTCATGGTGTCATCACTTTGAGATGTTAAAAGTTTGCCATCAGATCTCCAGGTATTCTGTCAAACTTTTTCTATGACAATTGAAAATTTGGACTCTGGCAGTTAAACAATTTTTTTTTGCTACTTTTTTTTTTTTAATATTTCTTTATTCTTTTCCTAAAAACAAAAGCAGAAGAGAAACACTAACTTGTGTTCATTGAATTCTTTTTAGCTTTATATCCTGAAACATGCAGACGGGGATGTCTATTTGTTTCTTATTTTAGTATTTTTTTTCCTATATGTATACAGAGCAAAGCATTTTCTTTTCAAAACATGATCTGTTCATGTTCTGATTCATGCATGATCTGATGTACAGAGTGTTACTCTTGTTGTGACAGATGTATTGCTCATAAGTATTCATTTCGTAATTCACTGTCATATGGCAATATTGACACATGTGCAGACTGCTGTGAGTCTAGTGGCATCAGAAAGGAGTGTCAGACACTGTGTTTGAACCAACCCAGCAATGCCACCGACTGCAGCACAGAAGACCTGAAGATTCTTGCCTGTGCCACAGGTAAAAAGGACCATATTTCCATGTTTGGAGACCATGATTCTGTGTTGCGTTCATTGAAACATTTACATGCATCCATACCAAACATCCATATGCAAATGTTTTTGTACACGTGTGTTTGCATGTATGGTCACATACATACACAGATACAGAGAGAGACATACACTTAAGACACAAGACAACTGATTGGAAAGAGTAAATGTATTTTTTTAGTCATACGATTCATTGTGAAACATTTCATTTGACAATATACAAATTTTAGTATGTCTCATCTGCTGTGCTGTGAGACGGAGAAAGAAAGGGATGCACAAACATAGCCAAAGAGGATATGTAAGGTGTATTTTTATATGGGCTGTTTATGGCTTTCCATTGCATTGGTTGGTTGCAAGATATTGTTGGGGTTTGCAGATGGGCAAGACCACAGTGCGTGCTGTCGGGAGGAGGGACTGGTGGAGGAGTGTGTGTCTCTTTGTAGTGGCCACACTTTCTCTAACTTCACTGTCAGGCAGGCTGGCTGCCTTGCGGTAGACAGTTTGAATATCATCACCTCTTGCTTCCTTACCAATACAGGTAACCCTGGTGTTAGATACTGTCATGTCCATTGAAGCTGAACCTACATTCACCAAATCTGTAGACGTTGCAGTGCCATTTGTGCCTTTGGTTGCTGCAGATGCAGTTGCAGGTGCAACGCTA
>JADBJO010001480.1:222500-250000 GCA_016801955.1 Conus betulinus | reverse complement strand
CAACATATACAGACACACGCACAACTGAAACAGCATGATTACATAAATTTACTGTCTTTAGCACATTAGTAAAAGATTGCATGCTTTTACAAACATAGAAATTCCAGTCTAACATAAACAGTGTGTTATCAACTTGTATATTTTTTTTTCTTTTCATCCTCCATCATTGCAATCTATCACGGCTCATTCTTTCTGCCCCACGCATAGTCTCTTCCATGGCCACCTGTTGCAGCAGCCTTGCTGAGCAAGACACTTGGAGCTGTCAGTATGTCTCAGTTATGTGGCAGTCCACTAGTGGAGTCATGATGCACTGCTGAGTCACTGTCATTGTGTACAGTGGTGCCTGTTCTGATCCAACAGATACACAGCCCGTCAAGTTCAAAAATGATGTCAAAAACTGCTTAGTCATGAAGCTAGCAAATACAAGTATAGCTTGCCTATAGGATACCAGTTTGTCCAACAACAGCCCCAGTACACCTGATAATTTGACATGAAGTACAATGGGCCTGGCATAGTGAGGAAATTGAAATGGAGATCACGTTGAGAGCAAGGCGACAGAATTGGAAGCCTCACAATTTATCCATTTATTGTTCTACTTATCAGTGGAAAATGAAGATGATAAATGATGTTAGGGAGTTCAGTTGTAGTCAACACCTACTTTTTTGTTTGATTGTAAAGTAGCACTGGTTTCAGAGTAAGAAAAGAAATACTGAATGCTACCATTATCGTTTGGTTTTCAGGTCCAGAGATTTACATTGCTCAGCGACCGGCAACCCCGGACAGCATTTTTGAACAAGGTGATGATGTGACGCTGATATGTGAGATAATCAATTTCCCACACCAAGTCAGTTTCTCTTGGTTCCATCGCGGCCGTCTCCTCGACATCAGGGATCGGATTCTGCTGGTGGATGACGTGGACAGGCAAAGGGAAGGCAACTATACCTGCACCGCTTCCCTGGCAGATTTCACATTTAAGAATTCAACCTTTGTCAACGTGCATGTGAGTTGGATTGTGTTGCTAGGATAGCAGAATTTGATCTCATGGTTGTGGTGTGAGTTTAGGCAGTGAATGCTATTTTCAAACAGTTTTATTTCATCTGATTTGATCTTGTATGATCTTTTTCTTCTGATTTCATTCCTTCTGGTTCTCTTCATTGTCTGTTATGGTCCACTTCTGATTTCAATTCATGGTCCACTTCATCTGATTTCATCTCATGGGGTCTTCTTTATCACACTTCATGTTGTTGACCTCATTTGATTTCATCTCATACCATCTTCTTTATGTGATTTTTTTCTGATGTAGTTTTCACCGAATCACATCTGTCTGGTCCTGTTCATCTCATTTCATCTCTTGTAGTCCTTTTTCAGCTGATTTCTTGTCTTTTCAGCTGATTTCATCTCTTGTGGTCCTTTCAGCTGATTAAATCTCTTGTAGTCCTTTTCATCTGATTTCATTGAATGTGATCCTCTTCATCTGATTTCATTGAATGTGATCCTCTTCATCTGATTTCATTGAATGTGGTCCTCTTCATCTGATTTCATTGAATGTGATCCTCTTCATCTGATTTCATTGAATGTGATCCTCTTCATCTGATTTCATTGAATGTGATCCTCTTCATCTGATTTCATTGAATATGGTCCTCTTCATCTGATTTCATTGAATGTGATCCTCTTCATCTGATTTCATTGAATGTGATCCTCTTCATCTGATTTCATTGAATGTGGTCCTCTTCATCTGATTTCATTGAATGTGGTCCTCTTCATCTGATTCTAACTGTTCTGGTCCTCTCCATCAGACTGAATCTCATACGGCCCTCTTTATCTTACATCTTCTGTTGTGTTCTTCAGTGTTCAGAAAATGACAACAGTAACAAGAACAACAATAGTATAAACGATAACAACAAACCATATACACTCACATGCGCTCGCCCGCGCGTGCAAACACACACACACACACACACACACACACACACACACACACATACACACACACGCGAGATACATATACACGTGTACACATAACAATAACACGACGACAACCACCTCGCACACTCAACACGCATACACACACACACGCGCGCACACATACACCAATGCATACACACTCACATCTATGGACACCTGCAATGTTGGTCAGGAAATTTTTTTAGCAACACTCTCAGAGATGCATCCATTAAGTGGATGAAACTTGACTGTGTGGTCCCAGTCTTCCCAACTGAGCCCTTAGGAAACTCAACTCTGGGTAGGAGCTGGTCAGGGGAGAAAAATCCCACATGACTCTGACGGGAATCAAATCCACAACCTCCCAGCCGGGAGTCCACGACACTAACCACTTTGCCATGGTGGTTGGTGGATGGGAATAAAGTAACTAGTACACAGTATTGCAAAAATGTAAGACAGAAAATATACCGTCCAATGCATGTTGGTGGTATGGGTGTCTGAATGGATATTGTCAGCCTGTCAGCAAAATACAACAGGGACAACATGTATTCCACTTTATTTCAGTGCATTTCAGGAAAAGAAATGCAGTATGAAGTTTCAGGAAATTCGATTTGTAAGAAAGGCATTGCTAGATTAAATACGTTCTTGAACAACAAAAACTTTTTTTCAGTTACACTTTTAAAGACTTTTTTTCAGATCTCTGCTTTTGTAATAGTCTAGTGAGATAGAAAGGAGGTATTTGACAATGTTACTGCTTCTTTTGTTTTTCTGCTTCTTTCTTCATGTTCTTACTAACTGATTGTTTGATTGATTTCATCAGACATGCCTGAGGTGAGCGAACACACAGTTGACAGCACCAGCCCCAATGTTGGTGCAGAAGCAGTTGTGGAGTTTTCGTTCCGGGGTCACCTGTCACTGATAATTTGGCCATGGTGTGGTCAAAAGATGGTGATTCTGTCAAGCAGTCATCTCGATACCACCTCTCCACCCACACACATCTGGACAGAGGCATCACTTCGTTTAAGTTGAAGATTGACCGTGTTGTGGAGTCAGACTATGGGCTGTACAAATGTCAGGTCAGAAATCAATATGGATCTGCTGTTGGCGTGGCCAGATTGATGGGTAAGAATTCTAACTGTGGGTTTTTGTTCTATTTGTGATTTTGCATTTCATGGACTGTTTTCAAAACTTACAAATATAGTATTTTTAGAAGTCACATTCACGTATGTCCAATAAATGTTGTACACATGGAAGATAGATATAGATATTGAATGTATTGTTAAATGATATTGAGTAAAGGAAAACCTGATTAGAATCCTTTGTTCTGTACCTTCTGCAGCCCGTTTTTACTGTAGTCTGTGAAGCATGGTATTTTTTTCAGTCCATGTGTGTGTGTGTGTGTGTGTGTGTGTGTGTGTGTGTGTGTGTGTGTGTGTGAGAGAGAGAGAGAGAGAGTGTGCATGGTGCATTTGCGTTTGGCAGAGAGTGACTTAACTGGAAAGTAGTTGGCAGAAGTGTTATCAAAACTTACTGGATTTCTTTTATCAGCTGTTTGCTTTGAGATAAGTAGGCACAGGAGTGATGAAATGCCAGAAAGAAATGAGTTTGACAGCACAACAGATCATTAATCAGTGACTGATAATGACAGTAATCAGTTTTGGAAGTAATTGCAGTTGTGATGAGTCTGACATTAACATGCATGAGTTTCGTCCCATTCCTTGAACACATATTTGTTTTTTTGTGAGGTGTCTGTTTTTAAAGGCAGTGATAATGTGTAATGGGCCTTCGTTTACAGAGTTTGTTATTTACCTGTTGCACATTGATATCAAGATGAGAGGGGAGATTTCATGACAGGAGTGATTTCTCTCTTTTTTTTTTCTTTATATTACCTGTCCAAACAAACGTCTTATCTTTACCTGACTTGGAAGATTGCCATATTATCAGGAACCTCCCACCCCTTCCCTCAAAAAAAAAAAAAAAAAAAAAAAAAAAGAGAGCTGGAAGCTAACTTGGCCTTGGTCTCCTGAGAAGCAGTTACAGTATGCACAGACAACTCCTTGGCTGTGGCATACCTGAAGAATCAGGGTAGCACTCATTGCAGGCTTCAAACAACTTAGCAGTCTCTCTTCACCTGTTCTGTGTGTCCTGAAGATCAATCTTCTTGTAAGGCATATACCAGGCAAACTGAATTTTCTGGTGGACTTTTTCCAGAAAGGATCTGGTTTTCTTTCAGAATGGATTTTTTTAAAAAAGTCTTTTTCAGGTTCATTTGCCAGGTCATGGGAATTCCATGTATCGATGTGTTCACATTAAGATGGAAAAAACAGCTTACAGTTTTTTAGTCTCCTGTTCCAGACCCCATCAGCCTTTGCAGTGGATTCTCTGACAATTTCATAGGAAAGGATGTTTGCATGTGCGTTCCCCCATTCTCCTTTTATCCTGGCAGTTTTAAACAGAGTGGCCAGAGAGATCTGTCAGATGATTCTCATTTGCCCATTGAAATGCATCAGCTGGGGATGAGAACATGTGTGTGACCGTTTTTGATTACCCCACAACATGGGCAGCCACACTCCGACTTCAGGGGATCACTGCCTATGAGATCATCTTGTTGCTTGACCCAAGTGAAGGAGATTAAACGTAGACCCTATGTCTGTCTCTCTTTCCATGTCATCTTTATATCAGATGATGGTGAGAAATGTTTTTGCCCTTCTTGCATGGAAAAGATCATAGCTGGACAAAGATCGTCTACCTTGAGGGTGTATGACACTAAATGGAAGGCCTTTTCTGAACGGTGTACTCAGGCTGGAATTTCTCCTGCAAATGGTGAAGTTGATGATGTTACTCATGTTTTTTTTTGAGGATTTACAGAGCAAAGCAAGAAAGGTACCCACCCTTAGAGGGTTCAGGTCAACCATTGCCAATACTTTTAGATTCACAGGTAGAGACCTTGATAATGGGCATGATCCCTTTCTTTTGGAGTTGATTGCTCACTAGTCACTGGGAAGTGCAAGACACAGTGTCCCAAGTGGAGTCTGCCACTGGTCATGAGGTATCTGGACCCCAGCGACTTTGAGCTACTACCTGATTGCTCTGTTGAGAATCTCATTTTGAAGACTTTTTTCTTTTTTTTTTTTTTTTTTAGTAACCTTGACTTGTGTCTGTAGAGTGAGTGAGTGCCCTGTCCAAAGACCCACTGTTCTTGAAGTGGCACGATGATGGCTTGGTCACTCTCTCAATGTGCCCTTCATCCTAGCCAAGACTACAAAACCTAAAATTTGGACCCTGACAGTAACCTTGTCTCAGCTGGCCCCTTCATTGCTAATCCAGGCTGAGGCAATCAGAGTTGGACTAGATTAACTGGCCACTCAGAGCACTGAAAATGTACTCATGAAGGACGGAGGCAGGCTTCTCATGCACCCATCCATGGCATGGCCAGGTTAGTGCCATTATCAGACATCAGACAGTAAGCTCCTGGCTTAGGTTGGTCACTGGCTAGGTTTAGTTTATGGCCAGAAATCCTTCCCCAAGAGCAGACAGTAAAATCAAATGAAGGCCAGGCTCTTTCCTTCAGTTCCACCCTCTGGCAAAGCTTTTGGCTTTTGACATTTATCAGGGGTTGGGCTGGAAGTCATGGGCCACTTTTAGCAGATTTGTGTGTGCGTGTGTGTGTGTGTGTGTGTGAGTGTATGTGTAAGAGAGATAAGATATACATTAGCCTTATTGCTGTTTGTGTTTTCAGCTAGGGATTGGGAGATGAGAGGGATGTGTGTATGGATTGGTGGGTAGATGTAATCCATATATTTTAGTCGTCATCTCTAGATTTCTGTTTTCAGATCCAGATGAGTATCCTACTCCTATCCCTCCATCTCCAGAACAGAAACAGAATATGACACGTGAGAAATGATTGCTTCATCAGAATTCTTAAACCATTGGTTCCAGTTTGTGTGCGTGTCTGTGTCTGTGTGTTTTATGCATACGAATGTTGCATTCTCTTAATTTTGTTGTTGTCCTAATGAAAATTCCTGTGATCGTTTATGGTTTGCCAGTTTTCTTGCAAATTGTAAAATGAAAAAAAAGGAGGAGAGAAAGAGAGATAGGGAGTGGGGAGGAGGGGCTTGTGAATGGAATGCTAAGAGGAGAGGGGAATAAAAAGAAGGTAAGAAAAGCAGATTAAATATATATGAACATGTTCTGCACAGCTTTTGTGTTGTCTTTACCTGTAGTGTGTTCCATGTTGCAGGATGCTGCAATGCCAGAGGCGTGCCAGAGTTATGCATGCCTATCTGCAGCATGGAAGTGAGTGTCGCAGAAGCTGTGAACAGGCCAGAGAAGTACGGGTACTGCCTGTTTTTCTTCGATGAGTTGATCGAATGTGCTGCAGGTAAAACTGGAGTTCCTAATTCAATCAGACATTGTTTCTGTGTGTTTAAGCACTATCATATACACCCCTATACAGCTCTGACTTTGGCAAAGGGACTGGAACATAGAGTGGCAAGGGTGGGAGTAGTTCTGTACAGATTTTTCCGTATTGGTGTTTGGCGATCCCCCCCCCCCCCCCCCCACCCCCCCCCAGATGGCACTACGATGGATGTGTGTGCTGGTTCTCCAATCCATATTTTCTACTTTGAAATAGTTTTAAACTATATGGTACTGAGAAGTATGAAATTCAGGGTTTGTATCAAAGGACAGCGCAGTGAACTGTATCCCCCCCAGGAGTGTGGATGATAATTCTCAACAGTTTTATACTGATTATATGCAGGCCACTCTTTTTATACACACATACATCTTTCAAAAGTTGAAGAGGCTGTATGGTGCATACCATGCAGTGAGTCGCTGAAAGAGAAGTATCCTGAGTGCTGGTCTTTGCATGTCTTCGACATGATTACTTCAGAGCAAACTCCATGAAGAATTTGTTCAGAAATATTTGATAAAATAATGATTTTCATTTAACCTATTATTTATGTGAAATCAGATCCAGTGTTAAGGCATTTTTGTTATGTTTGAAAGTTACTGGTCTTTTTGTGTTTAGAAACAAAAAATTATTGGATCTGATTTTGATGATGTGATGGCCTTCATATGGCCTCCAGCAGTCGGCAGGCAAGAAAAGGAAAAAGAAAATGAAATGCATGCACGTACACAGGCATATGTACAGAAAAATGCATGCATATATGCTTACACATACTTGCACATGTATACTCATACAGATATGCACATACTCGCACATACACAAGCCAGGTCTCTTTCCCTCTCCGTCTCCTCACCTTCCCCTTTGTCTTTCTTCCTAAATGTGCATCTTTACACTTGGTTTATTCTTACACTGTCAGATGGAGCAGACCACACACTGTGCTGTGAAAAAGAAAATGTCCATGAAGACTGTCTGCCGTTGTGCAAAGGACAGGTGCCTCCAACAGAAGACATCAGCAATGCACCTCACTTGAGGAAGTGTGTGCCTGAGGCTGCCCTATATTCTGGACTGTATGGAAACTGGCTATGGTGAGTCATCCTTAGAGCTGAAACGGTCATTGTGAGGTGGTAGGCATATGAACTGGATTTGATTAATCTTTCAGTGATCTGTCTTTATTATGATAATAAAGTGAAAATTGAATTCTGCTGTTGTAAGAAATGTGTTTTTTTAAATGCTGACAGCCTCTGGTTACTGGCTTAACTTATTCCAGTGTCACATGACTTTTGCAAGATGGATAAAGACTTTTTTTATATGTACCATGCACCAGTTAGATTAACCATGTCTGTCTTTGTAACCTCTCCTGCCTGGCTAGTTTGTACTGATCTGCATGAACAGAATTGGTACTTCACTGAAACTCTAATATCTAAAACCAGTTTATCAAGAGGCTGACAATTTCATGGGACGATTGCAGTATTACTGTGTTTTGAATTGTAAAATTTCAAGTAGTATGACTTTATGACTTTTGGTATTTTGACAACCTCAAATATCCTTCTATTCTTTGCATAACTCCTTTTTTTTTTATACCGGCAAGAAAAACAAACATGATTATCTAGTGTGCCTCTAAGGGAGTAAGTTAAGTATAAGTTATCTCCTTCTCCTTGCCATTTGATATATATTCATGAGTTGATAAACTGAATTGAGTCAGTTGGCTACTTCACCAGAATGCCAGTAGGGCAGAGGCTGAGAATGGTATTCAGTGGCTCCCAGTCAGTAGTAGGGCTTATGGTTGAATAAGTTAAAATGTATGTCTGTCCCAGCAGAGAATGTTTTACTCTTTGTGACAAAACAGTATCACAGATGATACAGATGTGATGAAGTAGGATTGAAGAGCCATGAGGTGTGACCAAATGAGATGGAAAACTGATGTGGTATGACCAAGTAGGATTTAGTAATGATAAGGTGTGTCTAAGTAGAGTTGAAGATGAGGAGGTATGATCAGGTAGGACAGAAGATGATGAGTTGTGAAAGGTGGGATTGAAGAATAGTGAGGTATGACTAAGTAAGATTGAAGTATTATGAGGTATGCGCATGACCAAAGAGGATTGAAGAATAATGAATATGACTGAGTAGGATTGAAGAATAATGACATATAATCAAATAAGATAGAAGAATGATGAGATATAAACCAAGTAAGATTGAAGAATTATGAGATATGACCAGGTAGGATTGAAGAATCATGAGACATAACCAAGTAGGATTGAGGAATGAAGCAAAGCAAGGAGATTCATTAAAGATGATGAGATTTGACCAAATTTGATTGAAAAATGATGAACTGTTACTGAACAAGGTTGAAGAATATTTAAATGCAGCCAAGTGAGTACATTGAAATGAGAAAGTGCTACCAAACAGGACTAAAGAACAGTGAGTTGTGACCGTGCAGGATTGAAAAAAATGTTAGGTGACCAAGCAGGATTGAAGAACAGTGTGTGATCTAGCCAGACTGAAAGTGATAAAGCATGATCAAGTCAGCTTCAAGGATGATGTGGACCACGCAGGATTGGACAATGACAAGTTGTGACCAAGCAAGCAGGATTGAAGAATGATTGGCACCCATGAGTGAGTGAATGTTACTGTAGCTTGGTAAGATGGACAGATGAGAATTTCCCTAAACTTGGGTATTGACAGTTATCTCCTGGCAGAATTGCAAGGTTGCCTTTGGAACAGAAGGGGTTGTGTTTTGGCCATTCTCTACATTCCTTTTGTCTCTTTCAAACAGTAAATATTTGTGTTTTGATGTTTGATAGGAAAGATTCCCACGGCTCCACTGAACTTTATGGTCAAGTTTACTGGCAGTAAGGATAAGAAGATTGTGATAACATGGGCCAAGCCAGAGCGAAATGCAGATCGTGTAACCAGCTATACTGTGTACTACAACCATACGGGTCACTCACAGCACAAAACGGAGACCATCGTAAGTATGAGTGTTGTAATCCTGAATTATGTTATGTCCACTAACAGTGGATTCTTGCTTTTGTGTAACATTATGTTGGTTTTGATTTATTCAAATTAAAACATTTATGTGTTAAATTCTTGTTGTTATGATGTTAGATTCTTTTCATTATGTTCATGTCCTGTTTTAGACTGGCTTGTGTTTTCTTTTCATTTGGGGGTATAATATCAGAATTTTTGACAATTGTGTAGAAGACAATCTAAACTTACTGTTACAAGCAGTGCAATGATTTCTTAGCAAAGCATATAATTTCAGGACAACAGGGCACTTTGGGATGTAGGGGCAACTCTAAATTACTGAAAAAAAAACACCCCACCTAAATTTACCCTACATAAGATGTTAATACAGAGGAAAAATCATTCATAAGAAAAAAAAAAGATGCACAATCATACACAGATACAGACCTCAGAGTGGAAAATCCTAAAAACAATTAAAATTAGCAAGTAATATAAATTTTCGAAGAACAAAGCACAAAAAAAAAACGTATAAGAAAAGAGAATTTGATAAACCCTTGCTGAGTCAGTCTTTGATCAACATATAGGATTGAAAAGCCAGGAATTTTGTTTCAAGCAGGAGAGAAATACTGTACCTTGCTGGCACTGAGGAACATAGAGAGTATTTCCATGGGAGTGCCCTTGCATTGTGATCTTCATCATGAATGTTCTATGTTTGCTATGTTTGGATGGATGTAGTTATGTTTGCTTTTTTTCTCAGTAGCAGAGTGAGGGTTATTTACAGACTATCTGAAGATTTTCTCATTTCAGCGGTCATGGTAGCATATTCAAAGCAAGTGGCATTTCTTACATTATTACAGTATATTCTGTCTTTGTATGGTTGAGCATGGTGAATATCATAGCGAATGGAGTATGTCCATGTTTTGTTGGTGTCAGATCCAGAGTTCCATAAGGTTCTGTTCTATGACCATGCTTATTTTCTGCATACATGAAAGATTTGCTTCAAGTCTGTTATCGCAGTCACATTTATTTGGGGATGATACAGCAAACCAACAGTTATTCATTCATCAGAAGACCCAAATCAGACATCAACCAGCTTGCTGGGTGGGAGAGCTTTTTCTGTCCTGGAAAGAGCACTGGTGTGCCGATCCAAAGCGGCAGAATAGTTTCAGAGGATCATTAAGGCAGACTAAGAGCTTGAAAATTCACGTTTTGGTTTTGAAAGATGGTTGGCAGATATTTCTTTTAAGTGTGTGCAGAACTGAAGATTTGATAGTCAGTGTGTTTGTTCCTTTCCTTTTGTCAGAGATCTTTACCCATTCAAACGGGGTTGTGCATGCTCTGTTGTGATACCATGTTTCACACATAGTTATCTTTTAAAGGCTGAAAAGTTTCATAGTGCAAAGAATGTGGTAAACTGCTGAGTGTTCTATACCAAGTTTTTGTTGGTTAGAATTTATATGACATCAGGTAGACTCCATGGAGACCTTGTTCTGGATGTTCTACTGTTCAGCAAAATCACGATTTTTTTCATACTTACCTATCAAATAAATGCCTAACGCCAAACAAAATCATGAGGAGAGTGGACAGCTAGGTCTACTCAACCTACAAGAATACAGGAGTGGTCTCCCCTTAGTGATACGTAATCAGCTCACTTCGCCCAAAACAATTCAGTTATCTCCTTTTCCTCTTCATGGACACATTTCTCTTTCAGTGCAAGTGCTTAAATATGGATTTTTGAGCTGGCCTATGTCTCTCATAAACAGATTATACCTTCCCAGTCAGAAAATTCTAGAGAGCTTTCACACCTTGCCTCTTCTCTTGAATTGCCTTCTTTGCAAGGCTCCTTGGTGCAACTCAACCAGTGTTCCTTCTCCCCGGTCATCAAGAGTTTGCTGTCCCTGTCAACTATACTTACCTGTCCAAATGGCTAGGACACCTTCCCGCCCCTTCTTGCAGTTGGGAAAAGGGGAGAAAACTGAATTGTTTGGGTGAAGGGAGTTGATTTACGTCACTCAGGGGAGACACACATAAGGTCTATATCCCTATAGGTTGAGTAGAATTAACTCCCTGCTCTCCACATGATTTTTTGGGAGGGGGGGTGGAATTCAAAATATTATTGTGTTCCTCATATCGGGAGGTAATGCGTTTGTTTGGACAGGTGAGTATATCATAAAACGGCTTTTAGCAGGAAAATTCCTTTCTGAATGATCTGACCCAGATGTGGAACATGGTGGCAATGATTTTGGGTTTGTCTTTCCAGGAGTTGACTTGGTTCGGGATTCTAATTTTGGGATTTCAGCAGGTATATAGTTCTGATTTTGACTTGTATTCAGCCACCATAGCTTTGAAAAAAGTGACTTTGACTAAAAGGACAGGTATGGCACTTCTGCCTGTCAAACAAGAGCAGCTGTCTGTGCCCTCCTCTCATGGGTGTTTTTGTTTGTCAACAAGTCTGACTCTAGTGGTGTAAAATGGCTGCAGGTGCAAACATGTAGACTTATTTTGGGAAGCTGTGGTTTCTCCCTGAGCTGGGGTAGGCTGTAATAGGGGTTTTCCCTCATCTCTCCACAGACCAGCTTGGTGGGGTACAGTCATGAGCTGACCAGTGTGATGCCCGGCACTACCTACAATATCTGGATGACGGCAGATAACCAGAATGTGGGTCGCAGTCAGGCCACCGCCATGCTGTCGGTCTCAGTCGAGAGTGAGTCACAGAGTGCTTTTTTTTTTTAACTGGACATAGTGTTTGCCACTGAGATGGATGCGTTGCAGTGTAATGTCAACTGGATTTGTTGTATTTGTTGTTATTGCATGAGTTAAAGGGAACTATTTTTTTCTCACTGTATTAGATGACTTACAGTTTCAGATGTAACTGCTTGATTTGTTGTTTTGGTGTTGGATGAATCTTAAGCGTGCTGTCTATTTGCTGAATTGTTGTGTTTGTTGTGACTGTTGGATGAGTTGTAGTTATTGTGCAACCTTCCAACCTCCCTGAAATTTTCAGGAGTTTCCCTAATCTAGAAATTATTCCCCAAATCCTGAATTTAGTGAAAAATCCAGAATTTCAAAATTGTATATTCAAAATGTGGGGTTTAGGGTGGTCATTTTTGAACAGAGATGATAAAACATGATGTTATGTGGATGCTGGCAATGATATGTATGTAAAATGCATTTTCTTTTCAGACCACATTTATCAGCTAAAATGATAGGGGTTAGAATTGCTTTTGGTCAAAAGTCCCCTCTTCAGCCAGTCCCATCCCCCACATCTCCTGGTTTCCAAATATTGACTCCAAAAGACTAGCAACTATCTTTGTGTTTTCACTGGGAATTTTGATTTTGTCGCAATATCTGTTTGTTTTCTAGACATGTTGTTTTTGATGGTGTCCATGTGTTTGCTGAGTACGTTTTTTTTTTTTGACACATTACTTTGTGTGTGTGTTTTTTTGTGTCTGTGTTGAATGAGTCACAGTATGCTGTGTGTTCCCTGAGTAGAATATTTTGACAGGATGTCCTGCACAGAAATCTAAATCCCGTCCTTCCCATTTCCTCCATCACCAGCCACAGGTCAGAACTAAAAACTTAAAAAAAAAATTTTTTAAACCACTTGGCATTTTCCAGCAAGGATGATAAAACCATGTCCCAGAACAGTGCATTTTGTCCCAATCCGTTCTCTGAAAAAAGGGGCCCTGACAGCCCCAAAAATAATGGTGCATCTAGAGGTTATGGTGCATGTTCATAGAGGTGGTGGGGATAGCGTGGTTGGACTTGTCTTGTCCCGATGCATAGTGTGTTCAAGTGGGCTACAAGTGATAAAACCTGGAACTTGATATTGTCTACAGCTGTGTCATGCTGTCATGGTGTTAATTAATAATTCTGTCATGATTGTTTTTAAGAATGAAATTTTCATGAACTTCTGAATATTGCCTTTAATTCATTACCCTCGCATGTTCATTCTTGAACTAATGTAGTCATTGACTTTGTCATGTTGTTGTTAACTCTGTGATGTTGTCTTAACTTTTTCCATGTTTTCATTAACTGGGTCCTGTTATGCTTTTATCTGTTTCATGGGTGCGTGGTCAACAGAGGAAGAGGAAAAAGGTAAGAGAAGAAACTGTGTGTGTATGTGTGTGTGAAGTGTAAGTATGTGTGTATCTGTGTGTGTGTGTGTGTGTGTGTGTGTGTGTGTGTGTGTACGCGCATGTGCAATTTTAAGTATTTGTCAAGATCAAGAAGATGTAACTTCTGAAACAGAGTCCTTGCAGAGAGTGTAATTTTAAAGGGGTTTTACTTGATTATTGTGCTGTTATTGCTTACTGTGTTTCAAAACTTAAGCAGAATTTGATGAATCCCTGAGCTAGAACAAAACTTGAAGAGTGTCATAGCTTAAAAGCATGTAACCAAAAATTGCTGACGGTAGTGTTACAACCTGAATATGGTGAAAGATTAGGCCTGCTCTTAAAGTTCCTACCAATTGTCCAGTTATGCCAAGTGGGTTTATTCTTGAAGATTCTTCCTTTAGCTGGGACGTGCAGATGGCATGTCTCCACGTCAGTGTCTTAGAATTGGAAGCGGTCAGGCTGGCCCTCCTCCACTTCCAACATCTAGTCTCTCACCAACTGGTTCTCCTCCTCACGGACAACATGTTGGTAGCTTACTATGTCACTCCATTGGCCTCGCACTGCGGACAGAGGCCCTCCTTCGTTGGTGTCACGCACAGGAAACCACCCTCCACGCGAGACACATAGCGGGGACACGCAATATCCGGGCAGACTCTCTCAGCCGGTCAGGGTCCCTTCTGCACACCGAATGAACCCTGAACAAGCTGACACTGACTGCAGTGGGGGAACACTGGTTCAAGCCCATGGTCGACTCTCTTTGCGACCAGGTTCAACCATCGTCTTCCGATGTATTCTCTCCCGTCCCCGATCCCCGAGCGTATGCAGTCAATGCGCTCTCCCCCTTCCCGGGCGGGCCTCATAGCATACACCTTTCTCCCCTTCCCCATACTCCACAAGGTGATCAGAAAGGGGAGGCTGGAAAGACCCAGGCTCATCCTCATAACCCCTTGGTGACCGACCCAGTCCTGGTTTCCGGACCTCAAGTCTCTCACCCATGTTCCCCCCCTCCAGTTAAACCCTCAGTGGGACATGCTGAGGCAACCCCGCTCAGGCCTCCCTCACTCAAACCCCCCAAATGCTTCGCCGACATGCTTGGCTTCTATGCCAGCCCAGGTGTGAGCACCTGCCCCTACCTCCCTCTCCAACAGATCCCGGTCCGTCCTAGATACCCTTGCAGGGGCAGGGGCCTCGCAAGGACTACGTGACTTGGCCTGTGCCTCACGTAGGGCCAGCACTGAGTCCCTCTACAACTACCAATGGGAGAGATGGGTCGCGTGATGCTCTGATAACTCAGTCCCCCCCACATCCACCCCTCCAGTGTCCAGATAGGCAATTTCCTATCCCACCTTTCTTCCTGTCTTAAGCACTCTGCTAGCTCCATTCGGGGCTACAGGTCAGCTATCTACACCACCATCCGCCAGCTCGGTGGCTCATCTTTCCCGTCTTTCGAGAATGACTTTCTTCTCAGAGAGGTATCTAGGGGGGTGCCCTATGGGAAGCTCAGTCCCATAAGCGCATTCCGCTGTGGGACCTTTCTTGTGTTAGACGCCCTCAGAACACCCCCTTTCGAGCCCAGCCCATAGCCACCCTCCCCTTTGACCTCCTCTCCTTCAAGACCACCTTTCTCCTCTTCCTGGTCTCAGCCAGAAGACGAAGTGACATTCATGCCCTCAGCGGGGACCCACGAGACATTGCCTTCTACAGGGATGGCTCCGTCTCGCTTAAGTTCCTTCCAGAGTTCTTAACAAGGAATCAGGGCTGGCACTATCTCTAGGTGGCTATCCAATACGGTAAAATCTGTGTATGCCCAGGCGTACAAGCACCTCCCAGTCCTTTCTCCCCAGGCCCATGAGGTCAGAGCGCTGGCCACTTCCACAGTGTTCCAGCACTTTGTCCCCTTGCACCATCTCCTGGAGGCAGCCTACTGGCGTTCGGAAAACCCTTTCATAAACTTTTATTTAAGGGATATCCGCATGACTAGGGCTGACGGTTCTAAAGGGATCTCCTTTGTGGCGGCCAATGCAGCCATATCGGTTAACCCTAAGAACCACTAGGGCGCTCTGCCCTCCTCCTGTTCTTTTAATTCTGCTATGGTCTGACATGGTACAGTATATGACGCCAAAATGGGGAGTTTTTATTATACTCCCTGTTTGGCTAGTATACTTACCATGTCAGACTCTAATGCCTGCCCTACCTTCCCCTCTAGCGCCAAGGTTCTTTGGGTTACCTTGTGCGCAAGCCTCGCTGAATGAGGTACGGGAAGCAAACATCAGCTTCTTCCGTTGGGCGGAAGTGGGATGGGCGTCACGTGATTGTCTTACGACTGCATTTGCCACAAAAATTCGGCCTGACAGAGCTGACTGACTGCTGTTGAGTGCTATGGTCTGACATGGTAAGTATACTAGCCAAACAGGGAGTATAATAAAAACTTACTAGCCAAACAGGGAGTAAAATAAAAGCTCCCAATATTTCTTCTTCATTTGTGGGTCATACTAAAAAGGGCACATTTCAAGATCAGCTGGCAAAAACAACTCTGCAGGGCACGGCAGAAAAATGAAGAAGAGACAGAGAGAGGAAAAGATGGGATTGCAGGAGGGAGTGGGCAAGCTTGTCCTTCACCACCTCTCATAGAGCCACAGGGAACATCAACACATGTCTGAGGTTGTGAGATATTCAAAATAAGACACAGCAGTGCAATCTAGTACACTTGTTTTATCATTCATGATTAACATCCATTTCCATGTGGACTTTTCCTCATTTCCATTGTACATTTAGTTAATCCGCTACAACTGAGGAATGCACAAATTTTTAATTCTGCCCTCAGTTCCACTCTGCCATCTTACATTAACCTTTCATCAGCAATCATACTTTGATTGTTGAGTCAAAGCTCAAGCTTGTGTGTTTTGCAGAGGAGCTGTCTGGAGGAGCCATAGCTGGCATTGTGATAGGTGTTTTGGCCCTGGTGGCTATCGTAGGGGTGGCTGCCTACCTGATCAGGTGTGTAGAAGTATTGTTACGGTAGTGGTTGTTTGTGTTGATTGTCTGCCTAATCAGGTGTGTAGAAGCATTGTTGTGTTGCTTGTGTACCTGATCAGGTGTGTAGAAGTATCATAAGCTTGGCGGTGGTTTATGTGTCCTTGATCTAGTGAGATATATATGAAGTATAAGTCTATCTAATCAGCTGTATAGAAGCATTACTGAGTCTGTTGTGTACATGGTCAGGTGTGTAAAAATATTGTGTTGTTGTTTTGTCTGTCTGGTAGTGTGTAGAAGTATTGTCTTCTTTGTCTGCCTGTGTGCATGCTTGTGTGAGTGTGAGTGTGTGTGTGTGCGTGCGCGCGCGCGCGCGCACGTGCGTGCGTGGGTGCTGCATGTGTGTGTGCATGTGTGTGTGTGTGTGAAGCATTTTGTCTTTGCCTATAATACTTGAAAACACCTTTTGTGGTTGTGTCCAGGAGAAACAATGATAAACAGAAGCTCATGGAATCGGTTCGATTTGAGAATGCTGGCTATGACAATGCAGTGCACGTAAGTTTGTTGTTGTTGATTTGTTACTTTGATGTGGATACGAGTTCTTTCTGTTCGGAATTGATGTTTGTTATATTGCTTTTGCTGTTGTGACCATTATTTTGTTATGACAAAGGAAAATATCAAAGAAAGTTGTGGTGTCTGCATGTTCTTGGATGTGTACAATATGTGCGCACATGTGTGTGCGCACGCGCACGCACGCAAACACGCACGTACGCACACACACACACACACACACACACACACACACACACACACACTCAGGTTCTTAAGTTTTATATTAATACCTTTTTTGTAATTGTCTTCCCGTAGTAATAAGTAACTAAAGAGAGACGAGGGTCACATCAAATTAAATGGATGAAAATTTTCTAATAGTTTCTCTTTGAAAACTTTGTCAGTTGAACCCAAAGCCAGTGCAGGTAACATGCATTGATCAGTTTTATGCATCGTAAGGCAGAAAGCCAGAAGTAATATGATAACAATTCTGACTTTGGAATGATTGATCGTTGCATTATTAACTTTTGATGTGTACCTAAGAGTATTTTCTGGCAATTGAAGATGGGGTTACATGCAGACCCCTGGTCCTCAATTCTTAGCTTGTTTTCCATGCGTAAAATCTTAGGCTGTTCCCAGTTTTGTCTTAGGGTAATTGATCTCTGTTGCCAAAAATGTAATGATTTTTCCCCCCATGTAATGCTGTTATAGGGTTGTGTTGGTATTGATTTTTCCTTTAATTTATATGCCCATTACTTATGGAGTTTCATCTGTGTAGTCATTCTCCATGTGTATCAAGATTCACATGGTAGAAGACTAAGCATTTGTTTTCCATGTCGAGTCTTGACTTTGAGATGAAATGATTGGGAGTTTACTGTGTTGAAAGAGGGTGAAATAAACAGAAAATGCTGGTAAAAATCATGTTGACTGTTTATGGTCAATTAAATTGAAACACATTCTTTATACTTTAAATGCAGTATGATTTTAGCAGTAGTTCAATCACATGACATTTAAATGATTCTTTGTATGTGGGAAGGTGCCTTTGTATTCTTGCAGGTTGGAAAAGGCACAGGTGTCAACTACGACAAGTTCTAATTGTCTGGGTCCATGCCTGTGGGGAACAGAGGCAGTGCCTGCCAATGACGGAGACACCGACAGAGAGAAAGAGAGGAGGAAAGGAACAAGTGGATTGAGCTCTTCAGGCTGAAAGTTGATTAAATAAAAATGAATTCTGTTGTTGGATGTCCAGGGCGGGTTCAAACAAGAAATAAGTTTTTTCCTTTGGACTTTTGCTTTTTTGAAGCTACGTTTTGAGTTTTTATGGAATTGTTTGAGTTTGAGAATTGAACAGTAGAGATGAAAAACAACAGAAGTGGCACTACCTTTGAGAGGGAAAAATGATTTTGCTGTAAACAGACATATCTTTCCAACTATGTAACCATTTATGGTATTGAGTGGGTTAGAAAATACTGAGAAATAAAGAGGTGTGAGAAAAAATTACCTGGCTATTTTGAAACTGCTGATAATGAAAAAAAAAAAAAAAATGGAGATACGATTATTTCTTTTATTATCTTGTAAACAGGTATACAGGCAGCTTACCAGTGTCAGTTTTAATGTCATTGTAGCCCAGAAGACCACACAGGACCATTTCAGAACTCATCACATACAGCAAGAAACTAGTCACAGATCTGTGGTTAGGTAAACCATTACAAGAGATGTAAAAGTTCACATGTTTGAATGTTGTTGGACTAAAAGACTTTAAAGAAGAAATGGTAGTTCAATTTTGCAGCAATACATGACTGTTTTTATGTTTATTTTCCCTTCATACCAAAGATGTTTTTTATGAAAACCAGCATGTTATGTTGATGATCATATTTCATGTATTGTGTTGCATTTGTGGAGTGATGTTTACAACTCCATGTTGATAGTCGGCATTTTCACCATCATTTTGATTCATTTGTGAATGTAGCTTTGACAAGAGCAAGGAGATTGTTGCCGTTTCAGTGAAGTTCCAATCTACCATTGTTCTGCCTTTGTTTGCGTTTAACTAATACATGAGAGGAATTGTTAAGCACTGTTCATTTACTGTACTAACAAACCATGATTGCACATCAATGTCTGTGGAAAGAGCAAGTCTAAAACACTGCTAAAATGTACTTTACAAGAACTATTAGGCAGGCATACACTTTGACCAGAATTGTTTTTCTTCATGTAAAATTACAGAATATAGGACATATATCAAGCAATACAGACCATATAGACCAAGCTGTATGAAGAACTGAAGAGAAGGCTCCTCTCACTGAAATAAAGTCTCACAATTTTAGACAAGACTGACTGCCTAAAAAAAAAAAAAAAAATAAAATATGGAAATACAGATAAAAACTTCACTTCACTGTCCTTGCCTTCTTTGAGACTGAGCAACCGACCTCAGCATTCCATGAGCTGTGAAGGAACTACACAGTAAACCTGGAAGACCTCCCATCAGAACCCCTGTGACGATTAGGCGAAGAAAAGACAGATGAACAAGTCAGATCCTTCCAAAGAGCTGTCGCTTTGTCTAGGCAGTATCACTGTAATTGGGAGAGAAGTGACAGAGAGTTCATCTCTATATTAACATCACCTGCAGTGTCTGAGCAGCATCCTAAAATGACTTAATCAATGGACGTAAAATTCATGGTGAAATAAATCTGCATCTTCCTTCTCGTTTACAAAATCATGCAGAGGTCATCGAATCCTCTTTGGGAATAAGACGCAAGTTAGCAATAGAGATCTAAAAAATGTTGATTGTAAAGTCCCATGTGCAGAAATCCATGATCAGACAGCTGTACCTCTTTAAATGAGGCTAATCTTGCTTACATTTCTTTACTCAAGCATATGAATTATGTTTATATGTATATATTATGTTTTATGCTGGAAGCTGGACCGTAAAATCATAACACAAAGCCGCCTTTCATTATGATCTGTCACTATGTGTACATCTGTGATTAATTTTGTCCATTTCATTGTTAATGTAATGATTTTTTTTTTTTTCGCAGTTTATTTTTACACTTGCAAATGATGTCACTATAAAGGCCAAATTATAACAACTCATTCTATTTCTCTCTGTCTTGTGTGTCTTTGTGTTGTCTTTTACTTTGTGGAATGGTGTTTTCCAATTGAGATTTGAAACTTGAAAAAATAATTGGAAACAACAACAACGATAACAAGAACAACAACAACAAAGATCAAAAAGCTGAAATATCAACTATTGCCAGCAATGATTTTTTTTATGATTGTAAACATGTTGTTTTTTTATTTAGTGATCAGAGCCTGGTTTCTGGGTCAAGGCGGTGTCCTTTCACTCAGTTAAAATGTAAAATTCTTACTCGCTGAACTTTATCTAAATTTTTTTTTCTTTTTCATTGTTGATAGCTGCTGGAATTTGGAAATATATTGGGGTTCTGTGTAGAACATTTTCTGGACTGGAGACACCACATTCCTGAAGATATTTCCTTTTTTTTTTTCTCTTTGCTTGGTCACTCTTTCTATCTATGACATGTTTTTGGCTTGGATACTTGAAGTGCATGTTGTGTGATGGTGCATTTTTCTTTCTTTTTTCCCCCTCCTAATCTTCTGATGTAGAAAAAAAAAGAATCATATGTTTCTCACCAGTAGTGGTTTAGTATTTATTTTCATTTATAGTTTTTGTAAACTTTGTGGTTCAGCATCGGCTGATTGTGTACATAAATCCTAACCAGGAGACATTGCACATATATTGGACAACAGTTGTTTATATTATGGTACATCTCATGTGGGTTATAGTCTGATATGTCTCATGTGGATAAATCTAATATGTAAATGTTAATTCTATGTTTGTGATTATCCAGGTTCTCGTTGACTACTCAACATATTTCACCTCTGCATGTGATAACATGGGTGCTTCTACAGTGTGTTGTGAATAGGCTTTTCATATCCGCATTTTGGGTTGCTGTTTTCTTCAGTGTTATTTTAAATTAATAACAAAACAACCAATATACAAGTGTTTTTTTTTTTTTTCACAGAAACGGGTAAAAAGTTAGCTTGTCATGCAGAATTGTGCATTACATTGTGTAACATTCTCTAGTGCCGATTGAAAATTCTCTAGTGCCGATTGAGATTTTTGTAAATTTTATTTGATTTTTAGTTGTTGTTCAAAGTTGGCGTTGGAATCCAAGTCAGAAGTAGTCTTGCATGAATGCCACTTGCTTTCCCTTTCCCCTCTATCCATCCCACCCCCATACCCAGACAACATGTTTATTGGCTTTAAGGATTATTTTTCTTTGATATATATATTTTCAGAGGGTTTAGGGTTTATTTGAGCATGGAAAACATTCCTGATTCTTGTACTACATTGCCAGAAGAAATTCATGATGATTAGAGGAAAAAATGACACAGAGTCTGTCAAAAGACAAGGGACAGAATGGTGCAATGGAGGAGAAAACGTAATGATTTGATGAAATTTAAAAGTGGTCAGAATTCATTTTCACTTTTTTCATGCTTCTTTACCAGTCCAAACAAAAGCTTTAATTTGACTTGGCATGAAGAGACGCCCTTAAACCAGTAATCCTAAATAAACAAAATATGTGTGTTTACAGCCACAAGGAAGAAAAGGAAACTTTAAGGGAGTTGACAAAAAAGAACCAATGTGTATGGCAAGGGCAGTTACCCTTTTGATTGAACATGTTTGGAGACATGGTTAACTCTCTTGCTTCCCCCCCCCCCCCCCCCCCCCCCCCCCCCCCCCCCCCCCCCCCCCTCCCCCCCCCTCCCCCCCCCCCCCCCCCTCCTCCCTCCCCCCCCCCCCCCCCCCCCCCCCCCCCCCCCCCCCCCCCCCCCCCCCTTAGGTTTTGTTTGTTATTTTTGTTTATCCTAGTTTAAGAGTGTTCACCCAAGAAGTGAGAGAGAGAGAGATTTCACTGTTTTTGTCAGAATTAGTTCTATATTGTGTAATAGTGTTCTATGTTAGTATCCCTAGTCCTAAAAGAGACAAGGGCCAGACGGGAAAAAAGGCATCTTCCTTTTCTATTACCCTTGGGAATAAAAATTATCCACCAATCTTTCTCTCTCTGTCTCTTTCTTTGTTCCTCTCTCCAGTTGCTATTATGCTGTGCAGCAGAATCTAGGTCTGTATGGTGTCCCACCAACCAAAGCAATCCAGTGTGTGTGTGTGTGTTCTGCCTATTATTTTCATAAGTTGGTCTTGTCTTCTTCTCAAATTGAAAATGTTCCTTTTCTGTACAGTTTGATGACTTGAATAGAAGATTTTAAATGTCTAGGTCACATTTTCTTGATTGTGCTTCACCCATAACTAGAAAAATGAAACCATGATGCTCCTAGCAACAGACCCTCCCCCCACTTCCTCCCCACCCCAACCCTCTCACCTCTGCCACACCACCTCCCATCCCCCAAACTCTCTCTCCATCCCAACCCAAGAAGATGTTTCTTTGAGCTAAGATGTAAAGAACAAACAGTAAACAAGTGGGGTAGTTTTTGCTCTCTTAAGGAAACCTAACACAGAGTAACTTTTATTCAAGATTGGCGTAGCCTTTTTCACTTGAATGAAGTCGGACAAAGACGAACAATCTAATAGTGGGGGGAAACAAGCGCAGGCCAACAACTAAATTGTCTTTATAGTAATGACTTGGCAAAAATTTGGACTTAAAGAGGGGGGGGGGGGGGAGGTTGAAGATGTAAAAACTGGGAAGTGAAATTAAGAAAATATATCAGATATGAAAACTCATCACTGGCTGCATAAGGGAACCATCACAATCCCTTTTAAAAGCAGGTAAGGGAACCATCACAATCCCTTTTAAAGGCAGATATATTTGTATTGCCTGCTCCAAAGCAATCCCTTTTAAAGGCAGATATATTTGTATTGCCTGCTCCAAGGCCTTTGTATTGCCTGCTCCAAAGCAATCCCTTTTAAAGGCAGATATATTTGTATTGCCTGCTCCAAGGCCTTTCGTCCGCTGGGTCGGAACTCATCAGGGAGACACGGCTGGTTGTATCTGCGTTCCTGGCGTCAAATAGAGAGACACACCACAGTCCATAAGACCGTGGTGTTCTCACCACCAAGCGTGCAAAAAAGAATCCAATAGCACCCCCGAAGCAGCCAGCAAAGAGGAGTAAAGGAAACCAAACGAAAGTGTGGGGAGGAAAAAAAAGTTGCTGAAAAAACTACAGATATTATGCAAATAGTATAAAATATAGGGGGCAATCTTTGAGCCTACGCTTGAGGATCCACCCAAGGATCCACCCAAGGATGCAAGGGAGATCAAAAGACAAACACAAACACAAAGACAGACAGAAACAAATACAAATAACCTCGATTTAATCATTTCCAATAAGATGTAAAGGCTGAATTTTTTGTGGGCAGTGTTTACTGCACATAACATGAGGCTGCTGAAGCACATTTCTTTCGATTATTCATGAATATTTATTGTATATTTTCAGTACATGGAAGCTACCTGTTGGAAACTGTCAGTCAACTCATGTGTCACCAGCTTGTTAACACTTTAGAGGAAAACTAGTCTTTACTGTGTCGTCTGGTAGAAAATTGACATAATCTGTTATTGACATTAATTGACATATTGTGCTATTTACATGTAATCGATTGACAACAAATATTGCAGTCATGACCACTTAATGCGCAAATCGTGATATTTTTTTTCTTTTCCTACATGAATTGTCGAGCCACCACTACATCTTTTTACTTTTTACTTTATGGAGTATTCAGCCTCCACCACATCTTTTTCTTTTTACAACATGGATTATTCAACTAGTACCGTTTCTTTATACTTTTACTATATGGATCATTCACCAACACCACTTCTTTATACTTTTTTACTACATGGATGGAGGATTCAACCAGCACATTGTCTATCTTTTTCTAAATGGATTGGATGTTCAGCCAGTGCTGCTTGCTTCAATGTACTATGTGGATCATTCAACAAGCACCAGTTCTACACATTCTTTACTTAACACATATTGAACGCATCCCCTAATTAGCTTCCGACCAAACAAAAGCGTGAACTATTTTTTGTTTGGGATAGAAAAAGGCCGATATTGCAGCCCAAAGAGTAGAAAGTCAAGTTCTCTTTCTGGGTTTTCTTCATGATGGTGTGACCATGGGAGATTGAAATGAATTGAATGAAAATGTTGGGCATTATCATACAAACTGTGTCTGGTACATTTTGTCATTGCAGTTGCACTGGAGGTTATGACAGTGTTGAACAGCAGTCAAAAGAAACCTCTACTGGAATTGTGTCCATGTATCTTGCCATCATGCCACTCCAAGTAACTTGTCTTTCCTGTTCGGACACATATTTTGTAGTCAATGCTGTGATAAAGAAGATCAAAAAAAAAAAAAAAAAAAAAAAAAAAAATGTGGAAAGGATACTCCAATGATGGGAAAGTGTATGTTAAAGTAGGATCAGATAGTGAGTGACATGTTTTAAAGGGATTTGAAAAATTAGGTGAAAAAAAAAAAAAGTAAAGTATGTGAGAAAGAAAGAGGAAAATGCTTGATAGATAGCAAACTGTATAAAAAGGTGTTAAAAGGTGCAAACATGTAGAAAATGGTATGAAATCCTAGGAAATTTTTGAATGATGGGAAAGAGTGGGGGAAAAGTAGTATAAAACAGAAACATATGGGAAAGGGTATGAAAAGGTATAAAAATGTGTTAAAGGGTAGCGAATTGTTTGGAAAAAAAAATAGGAAAAGAGAGAAATGTGTAGGAAAAGGTAAAAGTAGGAAAATGTTTTTAATGGTAGGGACTTGTTTGAAAAAGTAGAAAGAGACAGTGAGTTTAAGTATTGAAAGGTAAGAAAAGACAATAAGAAGTAGGACAAGGTTGTACAAAGTAGGAAAAGATAGCAAAAGATAGGAAAAGCTAGCAAGAAATGGAAAAAAGGTAATAAAGTATAAGAATAGTACGCAGCAGGAAAAGAATGTAGAAAATAAAAGGTTAATTAAAAAGAAAGGTAGGAATGGTAGGGCAAATAGGGGAAATGTAGTATAAAGCAGAAAAAAAGTAGCTAAAAGTAGGGATAAGTGGTAAAACGTGGCAAAATATACTAAAAAGTAGTGCAAAGTTGGGAACATCAGGAAAAAGTAGGAAAGATAGCAAACTACTAGGAAAAGGTAAAACAAAGAAGAAAGAGATCACAAGAAGCAGGGACAGTAATCAAAAAGTAGGAAGGAGAAATGTCATAAAATGTAGAAGGTAAAGAGTAGGAAGAAAACACACTGAAAGTAGGACAAGCAAAATATTGGAAAAGAAAGAACAGATAGGGGGAAATAGAAAAGGAATATTTAAAAAAAAAAAAAAAAAGGGTAACAAAGGAAAAAGTACTGCTGCCTGAACACTCCAATTTTTGGCTAATGGTTAAATGGAAAAGCCACATATACCCATGACTCATTCCATGCATAATCCAATTTTGTGTGTCATGTTAAAGTTTGTGAGCATGATATGCATATTATTTTGTTCATGATGATTCGGAAACGGTTGTAACAACTCTTTATTGGTCAATCACTTCTTTTGGAGTAATTTCAGATGTATGAATTTTCTTCATGTTTTCACCTCAATAATGGTCGATTGGAAATCCATATCATGTATTACTGACATTTACACAGAACTTTTTTTTATGAATAAATCATACAGATATATCTGTACTGGCATATGTGTTTTAGTGTGTGTGTGTGCATGCACGTGCATGCGTGAGTGTGTGTTTGAACATTTAGTCCCATAGACAGTTCAGGCCTACAACAGACACACTGATTGAAACCATGCGTTACTTGCTTGACATTCCTTCAGTGAAGGTCAGACACAAGCTGGTACAGGCGAAGGCATACTTTAGAGCACTTGAAAATCTCCAAAACCCACTGGCAGGCAAGGAAACAAAAGGCACTCGTTTAGGATGTGAAAAATGGATGGGATAGGCAGACAATATCCAGCTTGTGTGCCAGTTGTTAAAACTCGAAGAAACTAAGAAATGGGAAAAAGCATCCTGACCACTTCAAACAGCTCTTTCAAACTGCCATTGCTCCACAACTCGGAAGACACTGCCGAGCATAGCCAGAGGTCGAAATATACGCAGAAATTCAGGTGGAGATGGAAAAACTCAGCATAAAAAAGAGACCTATTAATTCTGACGGTTCGGTCACCAAAATTGAGACGGGCTGGAGATGCACAGTGAAGCAAAATGTCCAAACAATCCAGGAAGACCGTGCATGGTGTATACAGCTTGAACAACTCCGAGTCTAACAATGGAGGTAGCAGCAGTGATACAAGCAGTCCACTGGCTCTCATCCACGACCAGCTTCGAACTCGAACCATGATACTGACACCATGAACCTGCTTCAAAAAGTGGAAAGTGAAATGGGAAGCCGTGCTTTGCATGAAATAATGTGCAGCCTTTAATTAGAAATGCTTGCGTGGATGTACTGCCCAAAGATACGCAGGTGTGAAAGGAAATGAACGAGCAGTCACTTTTGCAGGCAAAGCAACGATAAAATCTGGATTGCAGCTTGGCTGATAATTGATGTGAAATCTAAAGAATCGCCTCGACAAACAAGATCGAACCCACAATACCAAAGACTGCATCTTGTAGAACTCGACATCGAGAGAGGAAGTAGCCGTACAGTCGGACTTAGAGGGAGAGCAAGAAAGATCGTCAACCAAACAAATGTTGGAATAATCACAAGGCCAACACTGCAAAGACACCTACAGAATGGGGCAGACTCATACTGGGCCTTTCCAATAGCAGACAATGACTGAACACACGTTAACTGAGATAACAGTTTTTATCTCTCAGGATCCCCTGCAAACGTTCAATTATGTGCACTACAGAGTTCGAGATGCAACTCTGTAGTGTGAGATGTCCATTCGTGCGAGTGTGTATGTCTCAGTGGTTGTGTGTACCCTCATGGACACAAACGTTTTTGTGCGAGTGCATATGTCAGTGTGTACACATGATGAGAGAGAGCATTTAATCGCAACTATTTATTGTTTGTTTGATAGTTCTAGTGATTGATCTTTTTATTTATTTATTTATACTTACAGGGTGGGTGCCTTAGTGATAACGCCACACAAAAAAAAAGACATTGGGGTGCATCACAGGCCCATGGGGACCTCAGCTTGGTAACCGTGGCCTTTTGATACCCGTGGGTGTGCAGGTGTTGACAGATGGAGAGAATGAGATGGTTGCCTTACACGCGATCCAAGGGTATGCGTGCTTACGGGGGTGGAGTGGGTGGTGGTGGTGGTGGTGGTGGTAGTAGATGGCATGTGTGGTGGCACGTGTCGTTTTCCACGTGCTGTGGTGGAGTGAAAGGGAGCGTTGTTGGAGGGGCGTGGGGTTGAATGGAGGGTTCAGAAGCTGTATCTGTCTAATGATTATCTTACTAATATTTTCTATGAATTGTGCCTTCTGTCTTTACTTACTTCTTTCTCAAAGCTATGTTTTTTTTTTTCATGAGCATTTCATCTCAGTATTGTATTCAACACTATTGTAGTGATTTTCACCAC
>JADBJO010001480.1:182500-210000 GCA_016801955.1 Conus betulinus | reverse complement strand
AATCACAAAAATTATGTTTGAGGGGTTTTTTTTTTTTTTTTTTTAGAATTTTTGATTTCATTTTTTTTCATTAAAAAAACCCCTTTGTCCTGGACACAACATCTATGGACCCTAAATTGTGGCTCTGCACGTATGGGAAAGGGATTCCCATTTGCAGTACCGTCCTTGCATCAATTTCATACATCTTTTTGCGCGGCTCAACAGGGGGGTTGCAAACAGATACGACACGGATGTGGTGATGTTTCTTCCAAGTAACTTAAACAAAAATATCTTAAGTGATATTCGAGTGCAGAGACAGCATGAGTATCAGTGTGTATGCTTGTGTGAGGAAACACGCGCGCGCGCGCTCGCCTCTGTGTGTGTGTGTGTGTGTGTGTGTGTGTGTGTGTGTGTGTGTGTGTGTGTGTGTGTGTGTGTGTGTGACAGAGAGAGAGAGAGAGAGAGAGAGAGAGAGAGAGAGAGAGAGAGAGTGTGTGTGTGTGTGTGTGTGTGTGTGTGGGGTGTGTGTGTGTGTGTGTGTGTTTGCATCTGTATGCCTCTGTCAGAGAGAGAGAGACAGTGAGAGAGAGAGAGAGAGAGAGAGAGAGAGCGAGCGAGCGAGCGAGAGAGAGAGAGGGTGGGTGAGTGAGAGAGAGAGAGGGGGGGGGGGGGGGGGGGGGGGGGACCGCGGCACGGGAACGGAGAGGGCTAGTGACAGTTGGATCAATAGGAGAGGTCTGGAGTCGCTTTAGGGTCAAGGTGAGACGCGCGCAGAGTAAAAAGGCTTAAGTGGTAAAGCGCTAGAGACCGTTCAGTTTGGTGTCTGGGTGGAAAGTGCCGTGTTGTCAACATGACGAGTTTTCTATGAGTACAGCTTGAGCTAAACTGTACAGCAGGAAACTGGAAATGAGGTTAGCTGCATTGAACTGGAAATAGTAAGTAGAAACAGTATTTCAATAGTGTTTACAAACACACAAAGGAAAAAAGAAAGACGAGAAGTTGCATAAACGTAAGTCAACAATGCAGATATAGAACTGAAGGTGGTGTCAGCGTCAGTATGAGCAAATAAAAACGCAAGGTAAAAAACAAAGAAAGAAACAAAGTTCAGACGGTATGAAAATCTGTTTAGTTTCAGTTCAAATTACGGAGGCATCTCTGCATGCGGACTAATCCATGTACGCTACACCATATCTGCTAAGCCATGAAGTTACCGTGCGCAGCTAAAATGTAGCTTACATTGTTTACATTAGATCCTTTTTCTTAAATTGAAGTTTCATTTGAGGCTATGTAACTAGCTTGTTCAAACAACAGCTGAATTCCCAAGCGACCTCTTTTTGTAGGAATCTTGCCGTCTGTTTTACTCTGGAAGCAAACGTAGCATAATATGTAGCCTCCTTTAACCTCTGCCCACCCCCACCCCTTCCTGCCCCCATTCTACAATTGTAACAGATGGTCATACACGAATAATCAACCGAAATTAGTCAACACTTAATGCATTCAACAGAAAGTACACATGATCACAGATGTGTAATTTTTTGCGAATGGTAATGAAAACAAAAGTCTGTTTTTACTCTCCATTTCAGGCACAGCTCGCTCATTCTCAGAGCATCTGGGACGACGAGTTGTTTCCGCCAAGTCTGCGTGACAGCCACTGTAGCAGGAGATAAACAGGCCTTGCTTTCCCGGTGATTCCTCTGGAAGTCCGGCAGTCTTCGCCCCCCGTTCATCAACCTTTGTGGCAAAATTTCCTCCATGCTGACTTTCAACCGATGCCAAGACCACATAGAGGGGAAGACAACTCTCCAGTGCATAACGAGCGACAGAGGGCGATCGAGTGTTCTCCTCCTTGAAAACTGGTGTACATCGCAAGAGTTAGCAAGAATTTTTCTTTTCGAGTTTATCAGAGAGGTGATGAATCGGTGTTTCAACAAGCGAACTTAACTGATATTTTCGTTTATTGAATTACAAAGAGTAGGAAGTAAAAAATGACATAGTTCGACACGACTTTGTCTGGGGAAGCGATCAGTCAGTACAAAGGTTTTCCATCGTCGGGTCTGAATTATGAAGGAAATTGGGTGGACATTCATTTCTTAGAACAGCCTTGCTGCGCACTTCTTCTCCTGTAGTAAGAGCTACCAGAATCAATAGTAGGCGTGGCTTAAGCGATTTCAATCTAAAGACAGAAGTTCCACTGATAAACCAAACAGACCGTTATTGACAGAACGAACGGTGAGCTGGAATATTCTATCGCCATGGTAAACGACATATTTTCATCAGCGATGGCAAAATGCGTTTGTGTGACCACAGCGACTGTTGCTGGACTTATCAGCAGAACTGTGGCGATGGCTGCGAGCTCGGCGTCACAGTGTGACGTATCTGAGTACTATGACGACAGTGCGGGAGCGTGCAAGCATTGCGACACAGCCTGCTTCGAATATGACAACGGAACTGTCGTCAGCTTCACAGAATCCAGGTGTCTGCAAATGTGCCCAGGTAAGGGATTCATGGTTTTACCCAACGGGATATTATTGAAGGAAAGAAAGGTATGACTAGAAACAAGCAAAACAAGCAGCAGCAGCAGCAGCAGCAGCAGCAGCAGCAACAACAAACAACACACAGTCAAACAATGACAACAATAAAATCAAGGCCACTGACTTGGTTACCATGGATATCTAGTTGCTTGCCCCACCAACTGAAAATGTCTTTGGAACTGGAACTAATGTCTCTCCCTAAAACAGCGAGCAAGCAAGCAAACACACACACACACACACACACACACACACACACACACACACACACAGAGAGGTACTTTGTTAGTTTCAACTCAAGAGACTCCTATTCTTCCCCCCCATCCCTACCCCACCCTTCACATCCTGTCTTCCCCCAGCCCCTGTTTGTATCGTCCTTCGACACCTTTCCCAATGTTCAATCTTATCATTATGTTTTGTTCAGCAAGTTCAGCGTTAGAGTAAAAAAAATGAGGAGAGGGGGATGGGGTGCAAAGAAAAGTGAACCGAAAGAGAGAGAGAGAGAGAGAGAGAGAGAGAGAGAGAGAGAGAGAGAGAGAGAGAGAGAGAGAGAGATTAAATTAAAAAAAAAAACAGTCAGTCATTACACCTCTTAGTTTAAATCCTTTATACAGAAACAAAGAAAGGTTACGTACATCTTCGGGTATTGTCGATGACATCAACAGACTCAATTTAACAATGAAGGATGTCTATAATATTTGGGCTTAATTAACGTTTCACGTATATGCCTGAGTGCTGGGCAACAGAGAACAAAATGCACCTCATTTTCTTGACTCTCAGCATAATGGACAACTGAAGTCATTAGACATACACATTTTATACCGATATCGATGTACTGCCAGCTCAGAAATCCCCAGCCTAAATCTAGTGGTAATATATTTAAGATGCTTATCAATATCAAAATGTAAGTAAGGTTTTAAACTGTGATCACTGCAAAAAGTTCTATACAAGGTGAATCTATCACTAGTTTGGATATGATCGGACCAGGTTTGCCACCGACAGTCAATAAGCCTTTGTCGGAAGCAACATACAAAATCATGAACATTGCCGACGCCTTGACTGGCCCAAACAAAACCAAATCCATATTTAAACAAGCATAAGCGAACATTTGTGGCCCAGTTTTTCTTACCTCTTGCATCCAGATCATACAACATATCATACGCTTTACGTGGAATCCTGTAACTCTCCATTTGGATCAACTTAAGCCAGTAACGAATACACTGAACAGCAGAATTTATATAATGGATATCGATTCGTTTCACCATAAATAAGATCATTCGGTGTTCGCCTGTCCACCCCTAAAATTTTTCTTCAAAGCAAATATGGACTGATTCACAGTGAATAACGGCATTATCTAGACCCCACAATTCAGAGCCATACTGCACAATTGGCTGTATCTGAGAATCAAACAGTTTCATGAACAAATTAAAAGAATTGTTATTTAACACATACAACCTTTTCAGAAGATAAATAAGAACACTTTTAGCTCTGCTTGCAAGGTCTTTGCATGCAGCGGTAAAACTCAAGCGCGTGGAGAAGAATATTCCTAAGTATTTATACACATTTACTACAGGCAAAGTCACGCCATTATATAGCCATCTTTCTCTCACACTCAAATAGCCACCCTTCCTAAATACTATAATATTGCTCTTAATCATATTAACTTTAAGTTGAAGAGATGTTGCACGCTGTAAACTATTCAGTTGAGTCTGCAAACCTGTAACTGTTTCAGCCATCAAAACGACATCATCGGCCAACAACAGAATAAACAATTCAAATGCATCTAGCGAAAATCGAGCACCATGTCTTCCATTGTTAATTACTTCAACCGCTAATTCATTAATGAAAAGAGAGAACAGAACAGGACTGCACGCATCTCCCTGTCTTAAACCAGATGTGCAGGGCAATGTAATCTGTTGTCATAGAACCACATCGAACTCTAGCTTTAACATCATTGTACATGCTCTTAATGCACTTAAGTAATTTACCTTTTATGCCATTTTTAAAGAGGACTGGCCAGAGAAGATTTCGATTAATCGTGTCAAATGCTTTTTCGAAATCAATAAATGCAACATAAAATTTCCGGTTATAACAAAACTGTTTCTGAATGAGAGCTAGTAAAGAAAACATGTGGTCGACTGTTGAGTATCCTCTCTTAAATCCGGCTTGACACTCACCTGTGATGTTGTTTTCTTCCACCCATTCTTGCAATCTGTTATTTATTACTATACCAAATACTTTACCGCCAACATCGCTCAAAGAAATCCCTCTATAATTGTTTTGGATTATTAATATCACCTTTCTTGAAATAGGTTGAATAATAGATTCAGACCAACTGTCAGGGAATTCACCGTTATCAAACATTTTGTTAAATAATTTGAAGAAAAAATGAACTACTTGATCGTTTGAAATCTTATAAAACTCTGCAATAATACCATCAGGACCAGCTGCTTTACGGTTTTTCAGTTTTCTAAAAGCAAGCAGAATTTCTTCTTTAGAAATTGGACGATTCATGTAGCCTTCCGTTTCATCCTCTACTGAGTCCTCATTTACCATATTGTCAGTATCCGTATCCAGCAATGCTTTAAAATGTTGAAACAGGAATCAATAGATATATATTTTCTAGGCTGTTTTCTTTTGAAAGATGCAATATGGATAACGTCCCAAAATTCTTTTTGGTTTTTCACTGATAATATAAGTTTGTCTAACAATGTTTGGTTGAACTGTTTTCTCTTCCGCTTTAATAAATTTTTGTACTCACGTCTAGCAATAACATATTCATCTTTCTTTTTAGTTACTGAATCTACTTTCTCTTGAGATTTCACTGCACGACGAAATACCCACAATAATCTTCTAGTGTTTCTTTTACAAAGTTTACATTCTAAATCGAACCATTTACCTGAAGTTCCATTGTTATTAAATGATGTTCGTTTTTTCATGGATTCAGCACTCTCTCTGATACAATCATTAAAAAACTTCAAAGCATCATTCACGTTAACGTCACGTCAAGTAAATCAATCGCAAGACCTATTTTGGTGTGAATTTCCCCACTGCATAAAGTACTGACATATATATGCACACTTCTCATCCCACACAAATTTGTGCATGACATAATCCTCATCTTGCACACCGAGATCAGGAGATTGCACCTTCGGAAAAAAAACAACACATGCTGTCACTGGCACATGGTCAGAATCAATACGATCAACAACTGATAATTCACAATAGTCATACAATATCATAAAAAAAGTTTACGTTTACGTGAAAAAACGAAATAGTCTGTGACACTGCTTCCAGAATCGGATATAAATGTGTAGCAACCTTCATAGTCGCCTTTGCACATGCCATTCAAAATGCACAGATCTAATGCAGTGCACATATTCAACAATGATTTCCCATAATTGTTCAGCGCATGGTCATTTGATCGTCGAGTCAAACCAAGAGACAAATTATTGAATTGTGGATGAAAATCATTTTCTTCAGAGTAATCATGAGAGATATGACGTTCTACTGTTCAAATCACCATTTAAAATAACATGCACGTCATTCTGCAAAAGAAAGTCAGTTAAACATTCTTCAAGCATACTTATTCCATGGTCAATATCAAAATGAGTGTAGAAAGGAGATCCCTCTGAGGTATATATGTACAAACATACAAAATATCTTTATCTAACCCAAATAACTCTTTATCAATCAAAAAGATGCAGCAATTGATATGGTCCATATCGATACTTTTGATATAAGGAAGAAGATCATTTCTTATTAAACAAACAAGTCCTCCAGACCGTCTACCATGTTTCGTGAATTTTACAGCAGGTTTACAAAACAATTTGTATCCGGTAAATATGTCAAACCGACATTCCTCAACGAATGTCTCAACTAAACAAACAAAAATCAAATTCACAAACAAAAGAAACGAAACTAGAATCACATAATTTGATAACAATCCATTTACGTTCCACAGCAAGAAAGAGAAACGATTTCGTTTTGCAAGCAGCGAATGCTGCACGTGCTTGCTCACTCTGTCACCTGATGGCACAACCTTACTGTCCTGGTCAACACCGCGGCGCTCAAGTGTGTCAATGACAGGTGGGTCAGGTGAACGCACCAACGGTGCTCGGGGAATTTTGTTCCCTCTCTTGCTGCTTTCAGAGGAAAAAGTACATCTATAAAATGGCCGGCCAATGTCCTATCTAGACTCGCGCAAACTGTCCCCATCACCAAGAAGTACTTCTTGCCCATCTATAAGCAGGTGGTCAAAAACCATTGTGGCTCTCTTCCCATCACTTCTGGCTTTTTTTTTTTCAGATGGGGTGACAGTTTGCGCCTGATTTCCCTCACACGGAATGAGAAGTCCTCCCCAACAAAAACATTGGTTCCTTGCAGCTTCTTTTTTACTTTAAGGATTTGAACTTTGTTTTTGTAAAAGGAGCACCTCACAATGATTGGGGAATCCTGTCTGCCATTCAAGCGGTGAACTCTGTCAAATTCTATATCAGTTGCTATATCCAACTTATTAGTAATGACACCACGTAGTTTGGCTTCACATTCTTCACTGGACTCGTTTTGATCCCTGGGTATTCCATAAAATATGATGAGATTGTTTCGTTTAGATCTGCCCTCAAGGTCGTCAGTCTTTTTTTTTTTTTCCAACTGTTCTACACGAGAGAGCAGATCAGAGTTTTCCTTTGACAAATTCAGATTTTCCTGTTCAAGGCTTTCAACTTTATCTTTTAAGTTCGTCATATTGTTTTGCAAGTCAACATATTGTTCTCTCAGCCCTCACACACCGTTCCCACCTCATCAAGCTTACTGTTTGTCTCGGCGTTCTGGACTTTCATAGACTGCAACATGTCCATAACATCAGTAAGGGTAGGATGCTGGAAGGAGGGGGTGTAGACTGCCCACCGCCCTGGGATGTCGCGGTCCTGTCCAGGCTCGTCCGTCCACTGCTGCCCAGTCGTGACTGCCTCAGGCTGTCCTTGGGTCCGGGTTCTGCTCGACGTCTCCGCACCTCAAAAGCAAACTGCCCCAGAACAGCAGGGTGAGGAGCAGGCCAAGGGGGTGACACCGTCTAGTCTGCTCCGAGGTGTCAACATGGCGACTCGAGCGGCTTTCTTCTCCATGGCCCTCTTCAACATAAAATATTGGAAGACTGGCAAGAAGGAGCCGCATGTCGCTCGGAAAGCGAGAGGGGTCGACGGCATGGTTCAGGAGAAGACTGCTGGTGAAATATGGCGACTTGGATCAGCTTCTTTCTTCTTGAATCGACCAGAATTAGCAGAGCGACATGACATGCGACTTGCACGCTCCACTGTCAGAAATTATCCCCCCCCCCCCCCCTTTTCCTCTGCCCCTAACCTTTCCATACCACCCATCACACTTTTTTCCCTTTTCTCTCTCTCTCTCTCTCTCTCTCTCTCTCTCTCTCTCTCTCTTGGATTCCCAGGCTACATCAAGTCACCCCGGGTGCCGCGGTACCCCAAAGAACTGGAAGAGGTGCCGCTGACCCTGATGGAGGGGTGTTTGATCGGCTTCATCCTCTTCCTGGTCATCGTCTGCCTCGTCGTGCTCGTCCTCCTGAGGTCAGAGCTATACGCGGCCCTCAAGAACTGCGGTCACTCCGCCAGAGGCCTACCCGTGGTCAGTGACGTGTGCGGCCACAGCGAGACTGACGTCAGCGAGGGCTCTTACGTCAAACTGGCAGGTAAAGAGCGTGTTGGTGTTGTTTTTTGTTGTTGTTGTAGTTGTTGTTGCCATCTTTGGCGCTATATCCGTTGCTCGCCACCGGATTATGTGTGCGCCTGTTATCATATACAACAGGGCCAGTTATGAATGCTTCTCCTGCCTAATGATTCCTTCTTTCTTGTCAGTAAAAACGCCCGCACGCACGCACGCGCGCGCACAAACACACACACATACAATCCCCCCCCCCCCACACACACACACACACGCACGCACGCACGCACAACCACGTACACACACACACACACACACACACACACACACACACAAACACACCACGCACGCGCACGCACGCACGCACGCACGCACACACATACACACAATGAAAATGTAGTGTACAATGAATCTCTCTGTGTCTCTCCCTGTTAGTGTGTGTGTGTGTGTGTGTGTGTGTGTGTGTGTGTGTGTGTGTGTGTGTGAGATAAATCTATACTCGGTCTTTGTCATAATGACAGAAGAGTTGTTTATCTGCTTTAGTTTTCCTCCATTGTTTTTTCTTTTATTTTTCTTTCTTTTTGTTATTTATTTATTTATTTATTTTTTTTTTGCCCCTTAAGGTACTAAAATGCCAGTTCTGTAATCGATTAAGCTCCTGTTGGCTGTTGACAGCTAGCCGTGTCCCGGAGTTCAATGCAAAGCGGCATTATTCCTTCCGCATTCACCAACTTTGAGGGCATTTCTGTTTTTTTTTCTCTCCAACTGTGAACGTCTGACTGCGGTGCCAAGACAAAATGCTCCCGCACACTCTCTTCTACATTTCTTCTCTACATTTTCTCTTCTTTCCTCGACATTTTCTTTTTGTCTGTTGCTTCTTTCTGTCCTTATTACACACACACACACACACACACACACACACACACACACACACACACATGCACGCACACACACATGCACACACATACACATACATGCGCGCGCGTGCACACACACACACACACACACACACACACACACACACACACACACACACACACACACACTATGAACTGAGTTTAGAAGAACAAGCGAGTCGGAGCAAGTGACATAGTATGCTTCCACCCCTGGATCCTTAGCTGCCTTCCTCTGCAACCCTTTGACCAGCTCCTCCCTGTCAGGGCAACAACGCCAACAGCAAACAACAACAACAACAATCCATTTTGAGACAGCTTGACCGATGAAATAAGTCATTCAACAAGTAAGAAAGGAAGAGGACAGAATTCAGCGCATCACGCAACACGACACAGCCATTTATTTCTATCGAACTACAAAGACGAAGTTGTCACGACGTAGTCGCAATTCATTGTGTTTTTTGTGTGTAGAAACCACTAAATCTTTGAAACAACAAAAATGTGAATATTGTGTTTGAAGATTAGAGTTCAGAAAGTAACTATGTATTACCCCTGTGTCCAGCCCCTCTCCCTTCCTCTCCTCCTTCATGCTCCAGAAACTTAACATCCTCTCATTGGTGCACGAAATGAGAGGTATTCTCACTCTGATTTGGGGGCTGATCACCATTGCTGCTGCTGCTGCTGCTGCTGCTGCTGCTACTGTTACTGCTACTGATACTATGACGTTAGTTAGTATCGTTGCTGCTGATGCAGATGTTGCTGCAACTGATACTGTAATGGGATAGTATCACCACCACTGCCGTTACTGTTGCTGCTGTTGCCTCTGCTGCTACTACTTCCACTTCTGCAACTGCTAGTGATTGGATTCGGTTCACTGGCTTGTAGTTTCTGTTTGAGACTGTTAAATACATTGTCAGCCTGTTGTTCAAGTTTTTGTTTTAATGCTGCCGCCACTGCTACTGGCACTCTTTTTTGTACTATTTTCTAGCACTATTTGCATACTTTTCACTCATTTGCATTTTCTGTTTCAGATCCATCAGACGAAGTAGAGATAATCGACAGAGTGACGTGTGTGTGAGAATTGTCAGGGACCCAGCCAAGATAATCAACAAAATCCAGAACTGCAGATTGAATGTTCTCTGAACTGTGGCAGCTGTCAAGGGCCAGATGAGTGCCCGCCGTGTCTTGGACAAACCAGGGAGCGACATTCTTCACACACCACCTATGTCTACACCCCCTCAGTACAGAGCAACACACCCAGCCTCGTCGTCCTGTCACAGTGTGGGCGGTGTCACCAGTTTAGGGGATGCTGTAAATATCAGATCGTCATGGTACCCAGCCTCCCTCGCTGAAGAGAGACACTGCTGATGACTTGCGTCTGTGGTGCCTGTCAGTATGGAAGTCTACTTTGTAAGGTCCACGACGATTTTTTTGGTTAGGCTCTACCCCTGGAACTTAGACCCCTTTCCAGATGTTTACATTCTACACTGTGCTTTATCTTTACTGAATGAAGAAGAATCTGTGGAATGTGTGTAAGGCAGCCACAACAGACAACCCTACTTATCTCCTTTATGGATTTTTTCCCATTGATTTTTTTATTCATTTGGACGTAAAATGGCCTGAACTGTCGACAGCTCGTCGACTTCTGAGATGTTATGCACACTTACTCTGCAATCCTTTTCACCAGTGTGGGTGATCTTTTGCGGTTCCCTTTGATGTCATCTTTAACCTTCTATGAATACTGGACTATTTTTTTTTAATGTTGAGTATTTGTCATGACATTTATGGTCTTTTGATCAGACGACATTTTTTCTGTATATATCAGTTTGTACTGTTTATTTTTAGCGATGACGTCTAGAATTCTAAGTCTTGTATGTTTCTTATTTTGAAAGTGAGGCCTGTCTGCCTTTCCGCCAAATTACATGACCATTAATGTTGGCTGTCGCATGTCTGTCATTACTAACAGAAACGTGTACAATTATGTCGTGACGGAAAATATCAGCATTCGAACCAAGAATGACGTGTTCCTTACGGCCGATCACTTATCTCCCTCCCTTCCCTTACCCTTTTACCTCCTCCCCCCTCTTCTTCCTCTTCCATTCTTTTCATTTTTGGTTGCCCAGCATCCTAACCATTGGTTTAGAAGTCTGAAAATCCGAGAAGCAGTTTATGTGTATTCGTTCCCCATCTCTCCACCTGTCTTCATCTTGAAATGTGTCTTCTGCACGTTCACAGTTTGCCCTCCCCCTCCCCCCTCCCCCCCCCCCCCCCCCCCCCCCCCCCCTTGCCCGTGCCCTCTTTCCCAGTCCAGTATTAACTATTTGGCGGCAGCTAGGACGGACTAATACTCGTGGTTTGTGTGTGTGTGTGTGTGTGTGTGTGTGTGTGTGTGTGTGTGTGTGTGTGTGTGTGTGTGTTCTCCAGGATTTATCTCTCCAATATGTCTGAATGGAACCTCCCAAAACATGATATTTTCTGTTAAGAATTTTTTGCAGGAGAATCCAAGAGTTGGGAGCTGTATTGCATTATTATTGAGTTATTGTGCTTCAGTGAAAACTCACTTGTTATGCAGTCTTGGGTGAACATTTGAAGATAATGCCATTTTCAGATAAGAGAGAATCTGAAGATGGTTTTTCAAATGAATGAATATTAGACTCGTAATCCAAGTGTAAGTTGTATAATAAAACAACAAATATGAGGGGGAAGAGACGTGGAGAAGTGAGTTTTTTGGGGATGGGGGTGGTGGTCACAGAATGTTGTGATAAGAATCCAGTTGAGAAATGATGAAAAAAAAAATGCAGACTGGCAAGTGTTAAAAGTTATTTTTTCTGTCTGGCGCTGCTTTACACTGCAGTACACACCAAAGTTGAGAATCAAAAAAAGAAAAACAAGAAAAAAAAAGCACGCAGGTACGTACTTCATAGCACCAAAGAATACACAAAATTAGTCCTTCAGTTAAAAGGAAGAAAGATGTGGAATAAAAAAAAAATCATATATAAACAAAATGAAAAACAAATTCAGGGGGCAGAACTTTAAGGATGGTTTGGACAGTGAAGACTATCGCGTGAAATGTTGGAGAAAACGAAAACAATTTGAACAAAGAGATTATTCTAAAGCATACAAAATGGGCAAAAGGGAAAGGAAAGAAAAAGAGAAAGAAAAAGAAAGAAAGAAAGACGCTGCGAAGACAGCATGCAGTGGAGGTCACATACCCATTCCTGTGACCTCCACTTCATGTTCTGATTCAGAGACTGAAATGCCACTCTCTTGTCAAAGTCGTATAGTTGTAACTTCGTTGAACTGCTTCCTGCCAAAGAACGTTACTTGCTCCACGTTTAGAAAGCTTTTTCTTACCCATCGTTAGCTTCCTGGGAAATCTTTCAGTTTAAAGTCTATCCATGCCTTTTAGAAATTATGTGCTGTTAATTTCCTCTTTCCTTTTACTCTCTGTTACTTTCGTGCCCTAACCCCCATCCCCACCCCTCCTCAGCCCCCCATTCTTTTTTTCTTTTGTTGTTGTTGAAATATTTTCTCATTGGATCGTCCACTGGTTTTCTGTCTGTGTGGGGCCATTGACATTTGTTTTTGTTCACAAAGTTTGTACGCTTGTTTCCTGTTCTTCATAATCTCTAACATGTCATTTTTTTTGTTCTTGTTTTAACTGTATGATGATAGGTTGTGAACATAACACTGTTCCGAGTGGACTCCCGTTGTGCATTCCACATTTTCATTTGTAGATAAGACTTTTAAGGTGTGTTCTTTTTATGGCGTTTGGTGTGTTTTGATTTAAAAAAATTTTTTATTTTCCTTGAAATTGAAAATAAAGTTCTAAGAAATGCCAGGAGATGACTCAAGTGGAGTGGCTGGCTTCCTAAGCACAGCTTTGTGTGTCAATAGGCTGCCGATCACGTTACAAATTTGGTACACATACTTGTGCATTCTACACGCGTTTTTGTTTGTTTGTTTGTTTTTGCTGTCCGATCTTCTTTGCCATCTCAGTGACATTGCACCCACGCCGCTCATTCCGACCTCCCGTCCACAGCCACAGCCCGCCACAGCAGACAGCATTTCTTCGTTCCTATTGTAAAGTACTCCTTGTTTTGTTTAGAAACTGGGAGTAAAAAAAATGTAGCCCTTAGGTCCAGCAAGTTCCTTTTCTTCTTGCTTTGTTTTTACCGTCTTCTTGTTTTGTGCTCAAGCGTTTAACTCTTATCCTTTTCCTTCGTCTGGCGTAGAGCTGTGCAACAACACAACTGCTGAAGTGTGGAACGATATCGAGAACTCTGTCTGACGTATATTTGAAAATTGATGGAGGAATTTAGGGGCTTCCAGCATGTGAGTCAAAGCCACGGTCACTTTGAAAGCGTTACACAAATGTCCAGTATTCAGAAACCCTGGCAGACGACTGAACAATACCAATGCCCGCACTACAGACGGCGTCATACATGCTACAGAAACACAGCACATTGTCACCAACATCCGCGTCAACGTAACTTCCTGCTTCTCCACTGACGTCATAGAAGACACGGTTTTGCGACGCCAGTTGGCTGTGACTTTGAGGCGGAGAATAATTGCCGTGGTACAGACGATGACAACGAGAGGAGGTGTGATGAAGGGGATGGTGACGAGGAGGACGTGAATGTAGAGAATGTCGACGAGGGTTCTATGACGGAGGTAGGTAGGGGCAAGGCGGGATATGAAGGTGGAGGTGTTGGTAAAGGGTCGGTGACTTGGATTCTCTCGTACTTTATACCCAGGGCGGTGTTCATCACGGCCAGAGTGTACACCGCCACCACCAGGATCACAAACCCCATATATCTGAAAACCGAAACAGGAAAGGGAAAAAAATTCTATATCTTGTATCGTATTGCACTGTATGTTGACCATGTGAAAGTAGGGTTGCTCTAGTTACATCATCACCACAATACACCAACCACTTATGAGAGAGGGACTATGGAATAACATTTAAAGGATTGTATTTCTCTTTAAAAAAAAAAAAAAACGGAAAAAAAAAAAAATCGAAATTCACGAAGCATATGAAAAAATTTGCGGATGAAAACACAAAAAATAAACACAAAAAGACATTAATACAGCCAACCAAAATGAAGAAAGCATAATAATATCAAATCAGCCACCGTGGCGCAGTGGTTAGCGTCGCGGATCTCCGACTAGGAGGTCGTGGGTTCGAATCCCACGAAAGCCACTTTTATTGTGGATTTTTTTTTTACCTGCCCTGACTAGCTCCTATGAGGTCAGCTGGGAGACTGGGACCACAACCAGCCGCCGTGGCGAACTGGTTAGTGTCGCGGACTCCCGGCTGGGAGGTCGTGGGTTCGAATCCCATCAGAGTCATGTGGGTTGTTCTGCCCCGACCGCTCTCCTACCCAGAGTTGAGTTTGCTGCGGACTCAGTTGGGAAGACTGGGACCACACAGTCGAGTTTCATCCACTTAATGGATGCGTTTCTAAGAGTGTTGCTCAAATTTCCTGACCAACACTGCAGGTGCCTGTATCTCTCTGTGCCTGGTTGACGCCGGGTTATATTATGAAAGGAAGCGTAGAGTACAGCCCTGTCATGTAGTTTCAGACCGAAATGGAAATCCATAGGATCATCTTCATCATCATCCTCATTCTCATCGATCAGCATAGAAAAAAATGTCTCAAATTATGTGGCTCTTCATGCCCTCTCTCATGGTGACCTCAGTTTCGATGTCCTCTCCACGTCTGTGGCCTTGGTTTGGTTCCGTCGGGGTCAACGGTATCGGCCAGTCCATGGGGGCTGTCGTTGGACGGACGTGGTGGTGCCCTCCGGAGGGAGAGCTCACTCACGCCGGCTCCGCAACTAAGCAATTATTGTCGTCAGTAGGGGCTTAGTAGGTGGTGTCCTGCGTATGTTAGATCAGAACAGACGCCACTGAACACCACCGAAGTGACTCGGCAGCAGTGCAGTGTCTCCTACGGTGGGTTGCCTCTTGACGACTTGACATTGACTGCTCCCTGTGGATTGCCGGTGCCGGGGCTGCGGCGGGGCCGACCGGGCTGTGGCTGTGGACGGGGGTGTCGGAATGAGCGGTGTGGGTGCACTGCCTCTAAGGTGGCGCAGAGGTTGGGACAGAAAAAAAAAAGACTGGTACCACACAGCCTGGTTTTGTCCACTTATTGGATGCGTCTCTCAGATTTTTCTCAATTTTTTTGTTGTCCAACACTGCAGGTGTCTATCTCTCGGCGCCTGGTGAAGCCGGGACATATCATGATAGTAAGCGTAGACTACAGCCCTTTCATACAGTCTCAGACTGGAATGAAACTCCATAGTATCATCTTCATCACCCCCATCGATCAACATAATAAAAGAAGGCTCAAATTCTGTGGCCTTCATTGTCTGCTCTCATCGTCGGTTTCGATTTCCTCTCCACACCTGTACCTTTGGTCAGATCGTGCTGAGGTCACCGGTATCGGCAAGTTGATGGGGAGGGATTGTTGTTGGACGGGTGTGGCGGTGCCCTGCGAGGGGGACGCTCACTCACACTGGCTCCGTGACTGAACAATTCTTGTCGTCAATGACGGGCTTAGTAGGTAGTGTCCTGCGTATACATTTTGTTAGAACAGGCACCAGTGAACCCCACCGAAGTGACTCGGTAGTGTGTCCTCAGGGTTGCCTCATGAAGACTTGATTGCTTCTTGTGGGATTGCTGGCGCAGGGGCTCTCCAGCAGGACAATCCAGGGTGTGGCTGTGTCCGGGTTGCCAGAATGAGAGGCGTGGGGGTAATGCGAATGGAGTGGCACAGAAGATGAGAAGAAAAAAAAAAGAAGAAAAAGAAAAAAGAACGATATTCCTTAAGATTTCATATAAAGTCATGGTTTTGTCAGTTCTCCACGCTAGTTTCAAAGGCGAATGACAGCAGGCGGGAATCACAGCAGTAAAAGAAAAGTTGAACTACCACGCCGCCAAACAACTGAAACAATTGACAAAAGTGTATTGCTTTGTGATGTTTCCTCCATTCGTTTGGCGGCCCAGTAACTCAGCTTTTATCCTCTGCAAATGAACAAAGAACAAGGAGTGTGAAACAGGGCAGATTATTCGCAACTTTCCTGGGCTGCTGAAAATAAGTGAAGGAAGCTTATACAAGCTGCCATTGCTGTTGCTCAATAAGGAAAATGCGCCCGACTTCTGGTTTAGGCTCCACGTGGTACATTCAACATGGCTGAACGCCAGGGGCAGAGGGACTAACTTTGTAACTGTTATGTGCACGGCTTCTCCAACTATCAAATGAACCTGTTAAAAACGCTCCTCTCACAACCTTTCTTTGACCATAAAAATGTGATGTGGAAAGACAATACGGGCGAACTGGCCTTCAGACTGTACAGAACGGCAGAAGACTCACTCATCAAAAGACATAGCGTCGTCACGCTCTATCAAGATATGCCGATTGTCTGTGTGCCCTTTTGTCACAAGGTGACCAACTTCCCAAGTGTGTTTCGAATTCAATTCCTCTGCGTCCTCCTTCCCATACTAAAGGCACATAATCAACGTTTTCTCTTTGAGCCCCCCCTCTCTCTCTCTCTCTCTCTCTCTCTCTCTCTCTCTCTCTCTCTCTCTCTCTCTCTCTCTCCTGTCTCTCCCCCCCCTCTCTCTCTCTGTCTATTTCTGTCTCTGCCTATTTGTCTGTCTGTCTCTCTCTGTCTTTCTCTCTGTGTCTCTGTCTCTCTGTACTTCCCTCGATTATGTAGATATACATTAACATACATTTGTCTATGTATATATGTATGTATGTATGAATGTATGAATGCATGTACACATGTATGCATGTATGTGTCTGTAGGTCTGTCCGTCAGTCTATCTATATACATGCATGCATATGCACGCATGCGTATATGTGTGTGCATGCGTGCGTGTATATATATCTACATCTCTCTCTCTCTCTCTCTCTCTCTCTCTCTCTACACACACACACACACACACACACACACACACACACACACACACACACACACACACACACACACACACACAGAGTACAGCCTTATCATGGATGCAACCATATTGATGTGTGTGTGTGTGTGTGTGTGTGTGTGTGTGTGTGTGTGTGTGTGTGTGTGTGTGTGTTTGTGCATGCGTGTGTAGAAATGGAACCCACTCCCCTATTTCTTAACCCTTGTAGTATGCTCTGTTTTATATGATACATTTCATATTACTTTTCAATTGGCATGGATCTTATGGTATTTCTTGCTTCATGTTGACATCATACCCGTGGTGATTATGGATGTGAACCGACTATTGTACTGCACACTAACGCGTGTTGCAGGCATTGCAAACCGACATTTGGAAAATTTCAACAAACTTACAAACAAACAAAAACCACCACCACCACCATAAACAACAACTTAAAAAACTGTACTCTTCAAATGCTTTCACCCCCAATTCACCATTTTATTTTTCTTCAGATCTATCTATCTATCTATCTATCTATCTATCTATCTATCTATCTATCTATCTATCTATCTATCTATCAGTCAATAAACCAACCAATTTATCTATGTATGTATGTATCTATCTGTCTGTTTATGCACAAAGTGGAGGCGGTAGACGGTGGATAGAGGAAGGAGGAGTAGGAAGCATTGTGCAATGGCTGAAAAGCAATTGTAGGAAGAATACGCCGAAAGTAAAACGCCTACACAACCTTGACCCCAACCAAACAGCAACCTTGAATGTAGGATCAGGAAAGTTGCGAAAAGAAATGCTACACACACTCACTAAAGAACAAGTGAATAGCAACGGGTGAAAGTAAAATCAAGCGAGCAAACAAACAAACGAAAATCCCCGAACAAACAAACGAAGCACAACAAAGACAACCAATTCGGTTTAAAGTCCATTTGTTGAGAATGGAAATGCCTAGGAATGAGACTACGAGCGAGAGGAGAGAGAGAGAACGGAGACATGTTTCCAGATGAAGGTAAAAGAGGACACAGATACAGACACAGAAACACATACACTTCACCTTTTACTTTCTTTCTGTTATTTATTTCAACTTTGTTGATTTATCAAGTGTCCATAACTCTTTTGATGGGTTTTACTATAGGTAATAAGTTTGAGTTTGATGTGAGTCTGCGTCTGAGTCCACAGTCAAATACAAAGAACTGTCGATAGTCCCAGCCTTATCATGGATGCACACATTGATGTCAATCATGTTCATATTCATTTATTGCTCGAAGCCCGGCCGACTGCAAATTGATGGTTACATTACGTCTGAATGTATTATCACATCAGGTTTGCTAGGATGATGTGTAACACAGGCGGCATTCAGAATTACAATAATACTCCCACAATGGCAAACACACACACACACACACACACACACACACACACACACACACACACACACACACACACACACACACACACACACACACACACACATCAATCATCATCATCACCACCGTCACCATTTCCATTTCCAACTAACCAACCAAACAACAACAACAACAACAAAACCCAACAATCAACACCCCCCCCCCCCCCCCCCCATCAAACAAGAACAAAACAAAACAAACAAAAAAGATACAGGACGCGTAAACAAAATGTCAGTTTCTGTGCCTACCCACTTTGTTCTGAAGAACTGGGCAGCCTTCAACGGACTCAGCACGCAGAGGCACCTCTCCATGGCGATGAGAGCGGTGATGACATTGGAGATGACGAGGAAAGCCAGGTAGTTGCCCAGCACTGGCCCGTTGTGAGCCTGAAGCCAGTAACGGCCAGCCGCCTGATCCACCAAACTGATGAGGGCGTAGGACTTGCCGCTCATCAGGAACAGCAGGAACCCTGTGTCTGACACAGCCAGACTGACACACAGAGGAACTGTCGTGAGTACGGATACAGTGCGACAGATCAGTATATGTAGACAAGTCAGGACAATGAGACGAACCAGCCACCATGACAGTATCACTTACAGAGGTCAGAAGGTCGTTGGTTCGAATCTCATTAACCTGTATTTATTTCATTGTGGGGGTGTGTTTGTCATTAACCTGTGTTTATTTCATTGTGGGGCGCTTATGTCATTAACCTGTATCTATATTTCATCGTGGGATGTTTATGTCATTATTAACCTGTGTTTATTTCACTGTGGGGTGTTTGTATCATTAATTTGTATTTATTTCATTGTTTTGGTGTTTATGTCAGTAATCTGTATTATATTATCGTTTGGTGTTTATGTCATTAACCTATAGTTATTTCATTATGGATATTTAAGCCCTGGACAGACATTGTACAGACATCGTCAAATGTGCTGTGGGACATACATGTAACCACACAGTCGGATTTCATTCATGAGAGCGCGTTTCTGAGAGTTGCTCAAATTTTTATACAATATTCTGCCAAACTAACAGCCTTTTTCTGTGATAGCATTCTCTTAAAAACCGAAAAGGGGGCAGAGGAGTCAAGTTACCACTTTCTGCCTTCACTGAGGAGAAACAATCAGGTTTCGAAATACCGGTATCTGACCAGGAAGTTATATGTTAGTGAGTTTCCTCCCCATTGGAGATTGTCTCCCCCTTAGAGACTATAAGCTTGCTGAAGGCTCATTTTGAGAAGCATTTATTATTCCCCATTCACCCACTCAAGCACATGCTGTTAGTTAGGCAGAATGATCTACCACTGCAGATATGAATGCTTACGTCCCCCTATTTCTTCAATCTAAGACATCAGAGCAAGCTTTGTTTATGATTGAATATTTCTTGCAGTCATTGCAACACCAAGCTGCTCTGCAAGTTAATTGCTGGAATGGTGCTCGATACTTATCCTTGAAATTTATTAGTTTATTGTATGACTTACTTGACTTATGCCTCTTGATTCCTTGTGGAACATAGGGCCGCGACGACACACTCCTCCAACGCAATTTTGGCAGGTCCTCCTTAGCTGGGCCCACGTCATTCCGGTGGCCTTCACCTCAGCGTCGACACTCCTGCGCCAAGTCTGTTTTGGTCGACCCACTTTCCGCTTTCCTCGTGGATTCTAATCCAGAGCCTGCCTGGTTACGTTGGATACAGGCTTCCGTAGTGTGTGGCCGATCCATCCCTATTTCCGTTTCTTTATCTCAGTTTCTATTGGGACTTGTCTCGTCATGTCCCACAGTTGTTCATTGGAGATGATGACTTCGGCCACCTGATGTTGTGGATGTTTCTGAGACATCTATTGATGAATGTTTGTAGCTTGTTGGTGTTGGTCTTGGTTACCCACCATGTTTCTGAACCATATAGAAGAACAGACTTCCGTTTGTGTTGAAAATCCGGATCTTGTTGCGGAGTGAGAGGGCTGTTGACCTCCAGATCTGGCGCAGGGTGTTGAAGGCGTGTCTTGCTTTGTTGATGCGGCATTTGATGTCTTCGTCTGTCCCCCCATCTTTACTGGCTACACTGCCGAGGTAAACAAACTTGTCAACACTTGATTTCTTCTTGGTGAAGTCGCACTAGATCTTGCTGTTGGTTGTTCACCCTCATGACCTCTGTCTTCCCCCGATGTTGATTTGGAGCCCAGTCTTCTCAGCTTCTTCTGCAACACACGACATAGCTTCTCTTGTACATCTTGCTGCTTGTGGGAGAGGAGGCTGATGTCGTCCGCGAAGTCAAGGTCCTCCAGCTGCTTCGTGAAGGTCCACTGGATACCTGTCCTCCAGTCTGCTGTAGACTGTCTCATGACCCAGTCAATCACCATCAGGAAGGTTGTCGGCGGCGAAAGTGAACAGCCCTGACGGACGCCAGTTTGTACAGAGAAGGATTCCGTCAGCTTCCCACCGTGGATGACTTGGCAGGTGGCATTTTTGTATAGTTGTTGGATGATGGTGACGAACTTTGGGGGAAAGCTGTAGAGGTACATCAGTTTCCAGATGACGTCTCTGTCGAAACTGTCAAAGGCCTTCTGAAAGTCGATGAAAACTGTGTACAGGGGGGTCTGCCACTCTAGGGGACTGCTCGATGATGATCGGCAGTGTCGCAATATGGTCTGTACATGATCTATCTTGGGGAAGCCTGCCTGTTCTTCGCAAAGTGTCTGGTCAAGGGCGGTCTTCAATCACTTTAGGATTGTTCTTAGTTATTATATATATATATATATATATATATATATATATTATTCTTCTCCAGTTCCTTCTCCCTCCACTCCCCACCCATCCCCCACTTTTTGTTTTTAATCTTTGAAAAGTCATTAATGTAATGACGAAGGAATTGTTAGCCTGCACTTATTTTCTCCCACTACTATCTATATTATGTGTGCTCCACATCTATGGCAGTGGGAAGATCGTATTAAAAAATCTTTGGCAGTCATGAATGGGACCATTCATTCAATCTGGATCTGGATCAAGCAAGCGTTGACATCAACAGGGGCTCAGTGGGTGGTGTCTTGAGTACCTTGGTCAGAACAGGCGCCACTGAACATCTCCAAAGTGAGTCTGCAGCGCCACGGTATTTCTCCAGGGAAGAGGGATGGGGGAAAGGAAAGGGAGGGGATGAGGGTCAAGATGATCTGAGAGTGATATTGCCTTGTAGGCTGCTGAATTTAAGACTGCGCGTACACACACACACACACACACACACACACACACACACACACACACACACACACACACACACACACACTCGTAATATAAGTCAAAAATGGTTGACATTGTCAAACCAAGAACAGGCTTTTGATGGTCTAACTGAGCTCATCCCCTGTGAGCAGCAGCTGCGTGACACCATGTCCACTGAGCTTTCACACCAGAGCAAGGTGCTGCCATATTAGCTGACCTGATCAAGCTAACTGACAGGTACCCCACCACCCATGAGGAAGCAAACTCACACAAAAGTATGCGTGACGAACAAAATAGGGATTCGAACCCCCCCCACCATCACAGCAATCTCAAAACCAAAACCCCACACCAAGTGGAAAACCACCACAAAGTGAGAAAACAACAAACTGGTAAACCACACAGTGGTAACTCGTCCCTGTGAGTCAAAACAGTACACAGAAGTGTTACTGCTCGCACTATAAAATGACTTCTCACAACACTGCAGAATGCAGAAAATTCTTTGGTAGTGTCTACACCTTAAGAAGGTGACACACTATCTATGGTACCCAGCATCACTACATCACCCATCAGTGAGCAGGTGTTAGTAGTAAATAACAAACCTGCCACATGTTTGTATGACACAGGATTGTTATATGATGCAGTAGTAAGAGCTTCACTTGTTGAGCCAACTGCTATCACCAAGGAGACAGTGCCTTAACGAGGGGCTGACCTGATTCTGCCCTCCTCAACCTTACCTCTAGCCACAATTACAGTTGACAGTAGGTACGTCAAAGTACAGATAAAGGCAGCAGTCATGGACAATCCGATATATGACCACATCCTTGGGGGCCATTATGTCATCCACGGGAACCCGTCTGAGCTTACAATTGTATCCACACTTCAGGCAAGGGCTCTGAATCAATTCAAACTTCTTAAAAAGGAAATGAAAGCAGCACAGCGAGCTGACCCAGCATTAGCTGCATGCTTCAAGAAGCAGCACAAAACCTGTCACCCCAGTTGCAAGAGTGAATTTTTCAGGCCAAACAGTCTCTTATACCGTAGGATAAATAAAAACCACTTGCAACTTGTGGTCCCAGCTCCACACCAGACCCGAGTAATGGAAGTGGGACATACGCTCTACTCCACTGGCCATACAGGCATAGGGCCTACCTCGCAATGGGTGATGAATCAATGCAATTGGCAAGGGATGGCAGACGATATTAAGAAATATGTCGATTCCTACCCCCTGTGCCAATACTGGTCACCAAGTCAGTGGGGCGATTCTTTCTCAGGCTAGCCTGACAACCCAACCACAAGTCAACAGGAGCCAAATATATATTCTGAGGCAACATCGTGTCTTGGTGACCTCAGAGCTCGCCCCCAAAACATAATGGACCAGGATCAGTGTGGATCGTCAAGTAAGAGCTTCTCTCTTGAGAGAATCCTTTTTTCGGGGGGCCTATGTGACAAGTTACTTGACAAATCCACCCGATTGGTCCCAAGCAGCCACCCTCTTGTACACATTGTACAAGTACATGCACCATTCTCCCTCCCTTTCTCTATCCCCTTTGTCTCACACACAGATTTCTAATCTATGCCAACCCTTTCTGTCCTTCCTTCTAACCCAGATGTAGCGAGTCAATAAAAAGTTTACATCACGTTGCGACTATGTCGTCGTTCTCTCCCCACCTTCCTTCCCCTCACCACCCTCCCCATCTCCCCCCCCCCCCCCCCAGTGAAAAATTTACATTGCATCACAACAATGTTGCCCCTCCCCCCCCTCTCTCTCCCCCCCCCCCCCCAAACCTAGCACAACAGCACAGGGCCCTCATCTCGCAAACCTCCTTCCTTCTTCTTGCTCCTCTCTCCACTCCACCCCCCCCTCTTTAATATTCACCTACCCACTTAGGGACAGTCATGCACAGCTGGGTGTATGATGCAAGCATTTTTACCAAGCGCTTGGGTAATTAGCATTTGTTCTACAGATGCGTTCGTGAATTATCATATGTTGATCTAGGTGCCAAAGGCTCCAGTATAGTTCAAACATTCGCATTTTAGTCCAGTCCACGCTAGGGGGAGGGAGATGACAGACAAATCCCTCCCCTTTCACCACCTTGAGTGACAACCTGTCCCAAAGGAATAATCTAGAATACGCAGTCTAGCGTTTAAAGTAAGGACACTGACCTCTTACTACTGACTTTTCCTCAAGACCAGCAGTAGATCAGAACTAAGTAACCTAGCAGACACCAAGGGAAACCAGAGCGGAGGCATGGTAATCTCTTCCATCTAACCCAGTCTGAGTTCTGATTCTCCCAGAAATACCTGGGACCATGGCTAGGCCATAAACTGGGGTTACGCTACATACATACCCAGGGCCAGAGAGGCTGTGAAGGCACACCACAGCCCAGCACCACAGCAACAGGTCTACATGGCATGATCAGTCACAGGCCACAAGACAGAGATCAACTATCCTCTCCCAATATAAGTTAAGGCTGTTATTCCAATGGGACTTCAATTCAACCCATCCGGAGCTTTCCCTCACTTAAAGATGAAACAGTGAGAACATGTCTATTGTTATGAACTTTAACTACTGCACTGGGTGTAAGAAAGTGAAGTTGATGTGCAAAAGAGCACGCAGTTGAAGTAATATTGACATGTCCACTGTATACAAACTTGACTACAACACTGGGTGTAAGCGAGCAAAGTTGATGTGAGGAAGTGCACTTAGTTTGAGTCAAGTCTTTGTTGTTCAATCAGTACTGAATGTTTGAACTTCTCTCAGAGTCAGTCTCCTTCCAACACTAGTTAGAGAGAGGATGGAGGTGAAATTTTAACATAATTCTCATAGAGAAAAATTGTAAGTCCTTCCCCTAGAGGACCCACCTACCCACTCCCAACTCTTATCACAGGGATTGACATCTGAAGACCTTCTGCTGTGTAACTCTCCCTATAGCAAATACTGTAAAATGTCCCATTGTTGATGTCCCATTCTTGTATGAATTGTTGTGTCATCATAAACAAAGCTTTCAGGAATTGGGAAGGTGGCATGAAGATGGCCTGATATTGATATCATCTTTGCCCACTGCTGAATTCAGACAGCTCCAGAATAATTCCGGGAATGGCAGTGCATGAACAGTCATGAACAACATGTGGGAACACTGCCAGTAAGGGTTGTGATTGGTAAGGTATGGTGTAATTGTTCCCTTCATTTCGGGAAAAAAGCAAGAGCAGCAAAAATTAAAAGAATAGTAATACTAGTGAAATTAATAGACCTTTTCAGCTTTATGCTCGTGGATGACAGAAAGGCGTAAACAGTAGCCTCTTGGGAGATTATTTACTTTATGGCACTATATGCCTGGTTTAAGTCTGTTCCAGAGAACTCAGTTTATTTTTCCTGATCAACAACGAATACACTCTTAAGCTGGATAACTCCAATTTAGTATCGTGAGACTCAATACGAAAATAATTATTTCACTGGGCCTACCCCAAGAGCATATGTGTAGATACTGATCAAAGACGCCACAGTACCGACTGCGTTAGAGATGAATAACATTGATATGTGAGTAATAAAGGACAGTGTGCTTGTCATGCAGGATTTTTTTTTCTGGGCATATAGAACAAAGGAATAGTTGATTTTGCATAAGTGATATATACTTATCTGGATACCATTTTGGATAATGTGTTGACGTAATATACACAGATCTCAAAGACTGTCAGTTTATTCGATTCTGAAATAGTTAATGATAATAATAATGATATGATAATGATAATAATAAGAAAAACACATAGCAATTAACTAATTGCATTCCGCATTCATTTTCTTGTTGTGTGAATATGAGCTATGTTTTAACTGCAAGAAGCGACACGTGATTTACATTGCTCTACTCTTCTAAGATATCCCATTTCAGAATGGGTCATGATATCATCACAAAAAAGCTCTTAGGAATACATCACGTGAACAGGAAGATCATTCACATCGAGAGAGAGAGAGAGAGAGAGAGAGAGAGAGAGAGAGAGAGAGAGAGAGAGAGAGAGAGAGAGAGAGAGAGAATGCAAATACGAATGCGAATGTTTATTCAGATGTAAGAAAAAGGCCCCATTCTGAAGGAGCACACATACAATCAAACAAAACAAATTAAGGTACATGTAGAAAAATTTGTAAAGATTTTCATGACAATGATTAAAGTACATCATTAACTGGGATATTAGGTAGTTGCATGCAGTCCTTCTGAGCTTCATGAATATATACAACCAAATTTGAAAGGAAGTGTTCGTTTCTTGTTGACAACAGTAGTGTTACCTTGAAATGACAAAGTTCAATAAAATACTTTGGCTGGATAAATTTCGCTCAGAGATTATGTAGTGCAGGACAACTTAACAAAAAAAAGAACTTTCATCTCCCTTGCTGAACCACATAAACGGCAAATCAATTTAACATCGGCAGGGTTTGAATTTCTTAAATGATAGCATGCAATGACAGAAACACCAAATCTAAACTTAGGCAATATGCTCATAATGTATCGATGCATTTCTATATTAATGTATGGTTCTAACTCATGCGTATTCTTAAAATATCTGCACTGTATGAATTTATCACTATGATGGACATGATCATGCTAATCCTGCCATCTGCAGTCAATAATCCTTTCTTTACAACATTTCAAAAACCCAGATACACTCTGAACACCCTGGTTATCCCAAACAATCCAAACTCATAAGGATTTAAACACTGTCGTACCCTTCTTACCCTTTTCATCTAGAAACAACAACATTCTGTACGCTTTAAAAGGTATCCTATATTCATCCTTTCTAGCTAGTTTTGGCCAATATTTAATACATTTAACATACGAGTTTAGATAAATTGGATACCTTCCTAGTTCTCCATAAACCATGTCATTTGGAGTTCTGGTGTCAATATTTAAGAAGCGCTTTAATGCATACAAATGAACTTTCTCTATGATACACACTTGTTTGAAAGCCCAGATCTCAGCCCCATAATGCAATATTGGCTAAACTTGAGAGTCAAACAAAAGCCCAGATCTCAGCCCCATAATGCAATATCAGCTAAACTTGAGAGTCAAACACCCTAGTAAAAACACTTAATGAACTACAATCTAGTTTATACAAAAATGTAAAGGATAGCTATTGTTGCTTTCTTTGCTCTGTTTACGATGTCTTGGCATGCAAAATTGAAGCTAAGTTTCGTTGTGAAGTATATTCAAGATATTTGTATGCATTAACTGCTACAACTCTTTCATTCCCGTAAGTCCATCTCTCAGACTGTGCTAATTACCCTCCTTTCCGAAATACAATAATATTAGTTTTATTCATATCAACTTTTAATTCTAGTCTGTTTGCAGCTGAATATAAACTATTTAGTTGTCAATAAACAGTAAACAAATGGGGTAGTCTTTGCTCCCATAAGGAAACCTAACACAGAGTAACTTTTATTCAAGACTGGCACAGCCTTTTAAACTTGAATAAAGTCAGACAAATATAATGACGAACAATCTAATAGTGGGGGAAAAACAAGCGCAGGCCAACTAAATTGTCTTCATAGTAATGACTTGGCAAAACTTTGAACTTAAGGAGGGCAGAGGGGAGGGGGGGGGGGGGGGGGGGGGGGGGGGGGGGGGAGGTTGAAGATGTAAAAACTGGAAATATGAAATTAAGAAAATATGAAAACTCTTCACTGGCTGCATAAGGGAACCATCGCAATCCCTTTTAAAGGCAGATATATTTGTATTGCCTGCTCCGAGGCCTCGGAGCAGGCAATACAAATATATCTGCCTTTAAAAGGGATTGCGATGGTTCCCTTATGCAGCCAGTGAAGAGTTTTCATATTTTCTTAATTTCATATTTCCAGTTTTTACATCTTTAACCTC
>JADBJO010001480.1:127500-170000 GCA_016801955.1 Conus betulinus | reverse complement strand
TTCCTAACCGAGTTAGTTTTTAGACGCATTGGAATTGGTACTGGGGAGGGGGGGGGGGGGGGGGGGGGGGGAGGGGATGGGGAGTGAAGCAGAAACCACCCTTTGGTCATGGGCGATGTTTAGTAGGGAACTGACACATACGCTCCAAATGTTAAAAATCACTAAATTTTGACTGACAAATTAGATTTGAAATAAAAGATTAAAGGATGTTTAAATCCTTTTCAGGACCACAAGTAAAAATAACGTTAACATTTTAAACTACTGTCGCAGAGAGAGACGCAAAGGTCAAATGCTTATTAGTAAACAAAGTACACACACGATCTTGCTCTCCACACACATAGTGCTTAAATATTTTGAGCGACTATATTCTAATACTGATAATCACTGACTGATCTTAGATTGTACAGTGCATGGAACTGAAAAAAAAAGGATACAACTGTGGTCAATATAGAATGTTTGATGGCAGTATAAATGTCAAAAAGATGAAGCACAGCCTCCCCCCCCACTTCGATACTTTCCCGTCAGTTAAGATCAACTGAAGCCAATGCTACCAACAGCGCGAGGGCCACCAGTTTGCCACTGCTGGGCGGCAATATTCATTGAAAACTCGATTCAACCATTGAACTGATCACAATTTTAAAGTAAAATTTCTGAACGGATCCTTAATCCTAGTAAAATTTCTGAACGGATCCTTAATCCATCGTATAATCCGGATTCTCACGACAGATGTGCACTAAGATGTTAAAGGCTCTGTTTTCGGGCCACATTTCATTTTTGCACCACGTTTTGTTGAATTTCGTTCAGTCAATTTTTTTTTTTGCGCCGAAATCTTGCATGCAGACAAAGGGGGGGGGGGGGGGGGGGGGGGGGGGGGAAGAAAGAAAGACCACAAAGGCAGAAGAGACTGAAATTGTAAGGGCAGTTGCCGTGTATCATGAATAAGAGAATAATAAAAGTTGAAGACTAAGAGAATGAAGTTGGAAGTTCAGCCATTAAATGAACTCTAGGGGAAGACTAGGTACCAGTGTAGTATCACCCAGAAACCTTGTCGTAAGTTGTTCTGATCATTGTCCTCTTCTTCGTTGTGCACGGCCACAGTTAACACTGACTTGTGTTGATTCTTCTCTTTTTGTCGTTTATTTATTTACTTATTTTTGCTGCTGAACATACATTGCTGAGCAGGTTTGGACAGTCTTTGCATCATCTTCTTTGCAACCGCTTTCCAGAGATAACGGGACATAACCGTTCTTTGTGTGATGGTGTAGAGGGGCAAGGGGTGTGCAGGTAAGACAGGCAGATAGTTATGTGCAGAAGCCAAGGGACAGCAGCCAGTCTAAAAGACGCAGAGGACGAAGCGAAGTATTTTCCCTTTTATTCTTCTTCCATGCCTGTCGCTCGGGGAACACTGATCATTCTCAGACAACGCCTCTAAACATATAGGGGAGAACTGGACCGCAAAGCCAGCGACACACTGCTGCAGCACACAAAACGGGCCTTGTGAGGCTGGAACCGACAGAAATTTGTGCTATTTGTCCCAGCTTCCGTGCTGTCTGGCTCGCCGTCCGTTTCAACCATTCACACATATTTACTATCAATGAAAACCTCAGAACCCATGGAATAAAATGCAGTAAGTCGCATTTGACAGTTTTGTTCCTGTACTAAATCATTGCTGATTAATGTCCCAGAGTGAACCCACTTTTAACGCGTTTGCGTCATATTTTTCACTATTTCGATAAGACAAAAAATGTTAAAGAGTGTGAAATAATTTCACAACGAATGAGTAGCTGGCACTTTGCTCTTTTCGTACATATAAACTTCATTATCCAAGACGGTTTCTAAGCGGAGAAACTTCTTTTTGAAAGTTGATAGAAAACACAACTGACTTTCTCTTCGCCGGGCCATCAGCGCGTGCTTTTGATACGATTTTCAACTGAAAACTACTTTGTTGAAATGGACTGTTGGATAATAAGTTCTGTGCATTTTCAGTTGTATTCATAACAGAAATGAAATCATTAGCAAGATTTCGACCGGGAAGTCTGAATTTCTTAGAATGATAATTTGGAACAAAACTCTGACAATGAACGCAGGAGGCGACTTGTTCAAGTAAACCGGCGCTGTCAGTCATTTCGTATAGTTGCAAGCCTGTACAGAAAAAAAAAATCCTAGGCATGTGATATTCGAAATAAGAGCTAATGGGCTTTACTTTTAATGTGCATTTTCGGGTTCTTCGGTTTTTTCTCATACTTTTTATGAATCAAGAATTATTTATGGTTTGTTCGACGGACAATTGAAAATAGCGCCAAACTTAATTGCGCAAAATGCCAGTTTAGAGAAAATATGGGCTTCTGGCCCAATATGGTTGCAGCGAATAAAAAATACATTAATTTTGTGACTTCGGTGAAATACATACAACTATGTAGGTTCTGAGGTATTCGTATTTTAAAGAGTTTACACACACACACACACACACACACACACACACACACACACACACACACACACACACACACACACACACACACACACGCACGCACACACACGCACGCACGCACGCACGCACGCACGCACACGCACCCATCCACCCACCCACCCAAATCAAGATTCATCAACCAAGGGAGGTAAGGGGAAAGATAACTCTGGAACAAAACATAATTTTGTCCACGAAGGGTAACCGAGAAATATATACACTGTTAGCACCCGGCTACATTTGAATTATGGTTAAAGACATGAACCTCACCAACTCAAAAAGGTATTTTGCGAATTTGACAGGACAACAGGTGGGTAGCCAGGGCAGCCATTCAGATTTTTCAAATGCTTCAATAAGCAACTCGAGCTACATTGACTGATGATCGATAACTGAATATGTGCCCATGATTAGTTCATAGACATTAATAAAAATTTTCTATGCTGATATGTAAATGCAAATGGTTTGCTTCTTTCTGAATAAGAATTTTGCATCGACTTAAAACACGACAGATATGTTGCAGAATCTCAATCTGAATTATTGGATTGTTTTAGTACACAGGTGAGATACAATTTTGTGCTGTGGAGAGAGAGAGAGAGAGAGAGAGAGAGAGAGAGAGAGAGAGAGAGAGAGAGAGGAGAGAGAGAGAGAGAGAGAGAGAGAGAGAGAGATTTCCGTTTCAAGCATATGATCCAGACTTGTCTGTTTACAGCAGGAGTTGATAGAAGTAAGAAAGCCCCGACCGACCTATCATTTGCCGTACTTTGGAAAGAGGCAAACTCAAAAGAAAGACCAGCCACCGTGGTGAAGTGGTTAGTGTGGCGGACTCCTGGCTATAGGAGGTCGTGGGTTCAATTCCCATCAGACTCATGTGGGATTTTTCTGCTCCGACCAGCTCCTACCCAGAGTTGAGTTTGCTACAGGCTCAGTTAGGAAGACTGGGACCACACAGTCGAGTTCCATCCACTTAATGGATGCGTCTCTGAGAGTGTTGCTCAAATTTCCTGACCAACACTGCAGGTGTCTGTATCTCTCGGGCGTGGTTGACGCCGGGATACATTATGAAAGGAAGCGAAGAGTACAGCCCTGTCGTGCAGACTCAGACCGAAATTGGAATCCGTAGCGTCATCTTTATCATCATCGTTCTCATCGATCAGCACGAAAAAAAAAAACTTAAAAGAAAGAGCTTAGAGCTCTGGCCTGAATTCTACGTAGCTGGGAACATCTCCCACTCCGGCTGGTAGGCTTGTGAATCACTCGAAGATGCCAGTTTTGGTGGACAGAGATATGTCCTGCTTTCAATGAATGGAGATATCCTGTCCTGGTTTTGACAGACTGTATAAGCTTGTGGGAATTAATGTCTGAAATTTGATCTTGTACAGCATGAAAAGAAATCTTTAGGGAGGCTGGGAATTCACTCCGAGAAGTTCGGAACTCCCCCACCACACCACACAGACACACACACTTTTCTTAAAGGGAAGTTTCTGTTTGCCTCATGTCAGCATGAGTGCTTGTGGATGGGTACCGTAAGTAGCATTGTTTGGCCATAGAACTATTTCATCAAGGAAGCAAAAGTGATCTTTTCCTATTTATCGTTTTCTGCTTATGTATGCCCGCCTCACTTAGAATTACCTCTGATAATGACTTAGTCGCAATAGCACCAATGAGCATTCCACTACATATATTCTCTCACGGATACTTAGAATTCGTGTTGCACAATACCTGTTTTGACGTTTCAGATAGGTCTGCTCTCCCACTGTCTCTATATTATTGATCTGCAGTACCCCACATGTGATCTTAAGGGTCATGTGAGCATTGTTCTTTGTATCTCATAAACAGCTTTAAGATCCTTCATAGGAAGATTGATTGTTACAAGATAAAGATTAAAGCCCATTGGCCTAGAAACTGTTGAGCTTGCGATCCCTTGATGTGTCACCATGTTCAGGCACGGCATTATGGAGGACAGTGCCCAACCCCCTTCTTCCGCCACTTTACTATTTCCCGTGATGAATAACTTCCATTTCATGCTGGATGGGCAGAGAAGATCTTCGAGTCGTTAAAATCTGATCACCACCAGTGGTTCGAACTAAGGACCGTCGATTCAGCAGCCGAACGCTCAGTTTGGCTGCAGGCCTCATCCACAGGAGCCAAACATATATACAACCAATTTTCCTCTTCATAAAAGAATGTGACCGGTCGACGCTGAGACATTGGGAGTAGGAGATTCATTCCAAAATGTGGCCTCTCAAACCAATAAAGAAATCTGATGCTTCTCGGATTACTTCTCATGCTGACAACTTAATCATGCCTTCTTGTAAATCTTGGCAGTCACTCTGGGTCTAGATTCAGTTGCCTGTGCAGAATATATACTGGCTGTAGAAAGATTTGCAAGAAGAAGATATAGCGGTTATGCATTGTCAGAGCAAATTTTGGGCTTGTCTCGCCAGGAAAACAAAGTGAAGAAAAGATTTTTAAATGTATCAATTTCTGTGAACTTCACATAATTTTCAGTTGCTATGCCTGACCCGGGTTAGTCAATTGATTGGAGGACAGCAAAAGACTAACAAAAAACAATCAAACAAAAAAAAAAAAAAAACCCATCTCCAAACAGATGTTAAACAAATTTAATAAGCTCTGATAAGAATAACTTGTTTTGGCAGAAATTCGGTTTGCTTTTTTTTTTTTTTAAAAGCATGTATGTGTTTGTATTTGTGTGAGATTTGATATTGAGCTTGAATCGCAGATGACCATCGACATCCTCAAGAAGGCGTGGGTCGGGGTTTTGGAGCCCACAGTCTAGCATGGGCATGCAGTCCCTCGAGCAGGTGGCGTACTCAAGGGAGGCGGAAGTGCAGTTGTTACCCAGCCCCCTCTGCCTGTTTTCTCTGTTGACGTTTTCTACCTCTGTTGCGTGCTTTTGCGCTAGGAACTGTGTTTGCACACAAGCACTGGCTTCTGTTTCGAAGGTTTTTGGAGAAACCGCGTGGTTTTCTATGAACGTTTGTTCTGATCACCATGAAAACACTTTCCCGAGGACAGCTTCCTGTGAACAGCGGTTCAGAAATATATGTCTGCCATTCTGACGTCATGGTCGGCCCTGTTGATTTGACTTTTAATTTGAGTGATGAAGATTTTGACAGCATGTTTGTGAGCGACAGCACCTTTCTGTCAGGGATCTTGTCCTGCTATTTGATTCTTGCGATTGTATGCAGGCACAACATACAGACGTGGTTCTGTCTGCCCGGCTCCTGTATACAGCATTAGAAGCACACACAGTACGAGAGACCTTGAGGTTTGTCTGAAAGCTGATTCCTCTTCTTTCACGTCGTCTTTTAAAGCAGGCCCTAGGCTCAGCATTCATCAATGTGGACTGCTATGGACAGTGTACTGCAGAGATTCATGAACTTGTATACTTCATGGAATTTCTGTCTTCTGAAGAGTTTATATTATGGTTAGTCGAGAGCTGCTCAGTGTGCAACATCAGTCTTTTGAAGTCATTATAGAGCCAGATTTGTCACAAACTCAGGAGAAAAATAGCCATCCTGCCTTGCATCTAAGGCTTTGAGTCTGCATCAATAGTACAACCATCAGGAAAGAAAAAAACCTCTCAGAACAGTTTCCCTGACCTTCGTGATAACCTGAAGATGAAAACTGAGCAGTTTCCCCCGTTCATTTTGTATCTGATGCCAAGCCAGGATGGTCTGTCCGTGTTCACGTCTATAAACATGACTGAAACCATGTTGTTCGTGGGTGGGAAGGCATCAAAGGCCTCACTGCCGTCAAGAACATGGGTCAACATTTCAACAAGGAGCTAACCATGGTGACAAATTTGTTCGAACATGTTAATTTCGCCAAGATCTCTCATAGCTGACGAATTCGAAAGCCTTGATGAAATTGACAAAGTTTGAGTGCAGCTACATGTTCTGCTCATGACATTTTTTCTTAGATTGTATCGCGCGTCAGAAATCATGTACATGTTCCCCCGACCTTTCCTGAAACCGCACAGGCTGCTACTCTGAGGGAGATGGCCCCGATTAAGAAGGGCATTCAACCGGCGATCAGAGAGGTGAGATTCCCTGCGACTGTCACATATGTATATTCCCTTTCCACATGTAAAAATCGGTGATTGTTGCATCCGTCATCTTGGAGATGTAGACCCTACTGCTAGAAACCTCCGCAGAAGACTTCAGCCCATTTTCCTGTCCCGTCCCCCGCCCAGGTCCCCCTCCCCATCTTCCCTTTCCATGATTTGTAGATTTGAGCAGATATGGATTTTGTTCCCTGGGCTATTTTGGACATTTACCCAATGGTCATACATGGAGAGGCGTTGATTTAGAATATTTCCATAGGTCCCGTATCATTAGGCCCAGTGCCTATTTCCCTGCAAACAGATTTTGACCTCAATGGCGAGGATCAAAGGTACTGTACCGGGTCCTAGTGGTAGCCTACTGGACCTTCATGATACTGGGCCCTGACGGGACGACCCTAACCACTTCATTGACGATGATTACCTGTTTGATATATGATCAGTTAACACATCTTCCTTTGTGGTGGAAAGCCACTTGATACAATAGGGACCACCGATTAATTCTACCAGATATGGCTTCAAGAAAGACAAAACATCCTGTCGCAAGTGCTGACAAGGAGCAATCTCCAGAAAATCTCTTGAGTGTTGTGCGGCAAGAGTATGTTGGGGTCATATATTCTCTGTCAGTTGTCCTTTGTTTTTACATCTTTCCACAGTGTGTGTGTGTGTGTGTGTGTGTGTGTGTGTGTGTGTGTGTGTGTGTGTGTGTGTGTGTGTGTGTGTGTGTGTGTGTTGTCGTCGGTTTAATGTCCTTCCACTACAGTGATTCAGACAGTTCTATGTGTGGGTGAATGAAGTATGTAAGTGATTGAGTGTATTAATACGTGTATGATAGAATATGACATCCTCCCCCCCCCCCCCCCCCCCCCCCCTATCCCTCTTCCATTTAATGAAAACAAAATTATGTAATGAGCAGAGATAAGATCTAAAGATAAAGGCCAATTGAACTACTTATCAAACATTTGCAAACTGACTCAAGAATACAAGAACTGTTTGAAATACTTGGTAAAGGTAAGGAAGTCGATCCATCAGTGTAACCTTCAATACCCGAATTTGAAAAGAGTTCTCTTGCTCTCTCGGGCATTTAATTAGTAAATGACTGATAGTTAAGGTTTCCCCACACATACATTTATCGTTATGACAATATTTTGTTTTTTAATGCGTTCAAACAAAATCTATGGATTAAGCTTCCAATCTCCCTAGACGAGAAAGAGACGTGCTTGTACGTTTTCCCCTTGTACTCATCACTAAACTTTACACAGTTGTGATAATATTGGACGTCAGAGTTCATCAGTAATGTTTTAACTTTTTCTCTTGACGTTGAATTTATAATTGAAAAACATTCTTTCAAATCTAATGGAATGTTAAGTGGTATTGCGTAATTGACATTTTGAGCTGCTTTTCTTGCAAGTTTGATCTACGCGCTCGTTGGGTACAATACCACAATGAGAGGGGATCCAACAAAAAGTAACAGTAATGCCTTTCATGGATAAAAGATAGATGAAATGATGAATTTTTAGTACTATATCAAGACGAATTGAAGGACATGCAGACCTAATCGAGTGGATTGCTGCTTTCGAATCAACACCTATCATGATTTGGAAATTATTTATTGGAAAATTTAGGATGAAATCTAACGACTTAAGTATAGCAATTAATTCGGCACTAAATATCAATAACTGTTTACCAAGATAGAAGAGCTTTCTATTTTGAAATTAGGGATTATGAAGGCTGCTCCCGTGTTATCATTATATAGCACTGAGCCATCTGTAAAAATTTTCAAATGGTGATTGTAGTTACTTTCTAAATGAGCGTAAAACAGATGTTCTTAAGGTATGTGGACAATCTTTTTTTGATACATCTGTATAATCTACATCAAGGAGGCTTTACTTTGTTCCCATTTTGGAATTGGTGAATATTTGGGCTTTTGGGCAATGTTGTTTTATCTATTTGGTATCCTTTAGAAGATCGGAGGAAAACGAGTAAATAGACCTTGTTGACAGTATATTTTGGGCACGTTTTCCGAAATCCTCCTCTGATTTTAAAACATACTTGTGTGTGTGTGTGTGTGTGTGTGTGGTGTGTGTGTGTGTGTGTGTGTGTGTGCGTGCGTGAGAGTGCGTGCGTGCGCGTGCGTGCGTGCGTGCTGAGTGCGCGCGCGCGTGTGTGTGCATGTGTGTGTGTGTGTGTGTGTGTGTGTGTGTGTGGTGTGTGTAGTGTTGTGTGTGTGTGTGTGTGTGTGTGTCTGTGAGAGAGTGTGTTTCTCTCCCTCCTCACTTTTTTTTCCCTCTAGTTAAGTTATTTGTTCTTTTTTATGTCATTGTGTCGAAGGTGGAGGGCAGAAACATGACTGACTGGGGCGATGGTAAACAGTAGAGGAAAACAGTGGCAGAGGATTATTCTCTCTCCTCCCTTCCCTCCCACCCCCACCTCATCTCAATGGTTCGGAATAAACGGGGCCCGGAATATTATGCCACCCCACCCCACAACTCCTCCCCGAGAATAACAGCCTGATGACAGCTATATGGGCAATACTGCTTTCTGCCATTTTTATTTTCATTTTTTTTTACAAAAAAAAAATCCATTCAATACGCTGAAAAACCTGTCGTTTGAGTATATAAATAATCGTTACTTTAGCTTACTCATTTACATTGTTTTTGTGTTTATTTGTATTTCAGTTTTTTGTGCTTCTTTCATTATATAGCCTGCTGTCCATACCTATTTCTATTTATCAATTGATCAAGGTCTATCCAGGTCTATTACTGTTACATATCTTATTTCTGCGCATGATAGGAAATCCATACAACAACGTACTGTATCTGAAGTGATATTCTCTATGGAAATGAATATACACGGTGTTAGAACTCCCACAGATGATTTTGAATTTGCTCCTAGTAACCTCGTCACGGAAAAAAACAGGAAGTGTAAATTTTCTACGCAGGCGCAATCAGCAAAGGCAATAACAAACGACGAGATGGCGAAACGAAGACGAAGTGACACACGCACCAAACAAAAACGTGGGAATTGAGCTTATATGAGCTCCACAGAACTCCACAGGAAGCCAATTACAGACAATACTGAAATTGCAGTTTCCCCACGAAGCCTTCACAGTGAGCTTATGTGTCCAATATGTCTGATAGGCTGGTGCTGAAAAGTACATGACTACGAAAGACGAGTGTTTACATCGTTTTGCTCGGACTGCATTATTACCGCGCTTTCGCAGTGGAAACAGGGAATGCCCCACGTGCAGAAAGAAACTTGTGTCGAAACGATCCCTTAGACCAGATCCAAACTTTGATGCTCTAATCTCTAAAATTACCCAAGTCGTGAGGAATACGAAGAGCATCAAGAAAGGGTGCTTGCAAAATTGAGTCAACATCACAACACGGCTGCCTTGCGACAGAGCATTGAGGAAGGTAGGTTGTTGAGGAAAGATTTTTTTCCTTTACAAGACCAAGTAGTAGAAGATACATGTACTTATTTGCCTTTGAGCTGACTGTACGCCTTAAAGAAAAGCCGTTTCAGACAAGTTTATATTGATCAAGGCAGATCAATGACCTTTACGACCACATTTTTTTGAGCATCCAGAAACCGTCTGTTCCACTTACAGCCATCTCCCTCAACGCAGTATGCAGTAAATTAGTTATCATGTGCTTACCCCCCCCCCCCGCCCCCATATATATATATATATATATATATAATATATATATATATGCATATATATGTATATATGTGTGTATGTCTGTTGATATTGGGAAATGGCTTTGGGACATGGACACTTACTTTCAGTCTGACGCATTATAATAAAAATCAGTTTGTTGATCAATATAATCACAACACTTCACAAGATATGTGTGCTGTAATGATTGATGAATAGTAAATTTACTGTTTAAGGACAATGGTGTCTGGATGTGAATAATGAAACTTCATTATGTGCAGTGAATTGGAGCACGGTGTTGTTGGGTATAAATATCAAAGGGGGAATGGAAACGAAAACCAGTCTCTCTCAAATAAAGTATGATTGGTTAACGTGATGGGGTTGTGAAGATCCGGTGAAGCCAACACAAGATTATTTATTACTCACATGCTTGGAAATTTTAAGACAGGGCTCCCCCTCAGCTGCTGGTGAAGATGATGGGTTCACCCCCTATCTGAAAATTCTAGGAGGGTATATTTCACCTCACTTTCAAACTTAGAGGGTGATTTTATTAAGACTTGCCGCAACTTAAACAATATCTATAGCATACTCTTGGTGACTGGTCTCTACATACCAAATGCACAGAACATGTGCAAGGTTCTTTTAATACAAAGTAGTGTACCAAAGAAAGTGTACCAAAGAATCATTCATACAACAAAAATGAACACGCCAAACACTAGAAAAGTTTCATTACTTTCTATTTTTCACTTTAGTGATTTTCTCATGTTTGTGTGTGTGTGTGGTGTGGTGTGTGTCCGTGTGTGTGTGTGTGTGTGTGTGTGTGTATGTGCGTGTGGTATGTGTGCATGTGTGTCGTGCATGTGTGGTGTGTGTGTGTGTGTGGGTGTGTGTGGAGGGTGATGTGGACTTGCTGTAATTTTTATTTTACTTTATATCACTATGTGATCAGAGTTGGTACAACCAGCTGTACCACTTGCTCAATTTGTTGCTCAATGTGGCAGTAAAAATATGTCTGCCTGTAGTCTCTTGGTCTGTGAAGCTGACAACATGGTCCTTGACTGTTGTCCCTGGCGACTCAAGGCTGACCTTTTGAAAATTTGTTGGCCAAAACAACAAACGGATTTTGCTTGTACAGATTGGGAAGTTGATTCTGGCTTGCCGCTGTGCACACTGAGCTGAGTGTGCCAGATCATTTTTGGCAGAGTGTTCATACTGAGTCTAATTTGCACCATGAAAACTCTTGCTTTTCTAAAAGTTCCATGATTCTTTACCATCTTTATGATCTGTCGCCTTCTTCTCAGTTAAATCTTTTCTGTTCACTGCCAACGGTCTTCTCTTTGTATCGTTGTCAGAATAATGGTTTTCGTTTTTCAACCACTGGTGAAAGTAGAGACGCCATCTTCGGAAACCGTCACAGAAAAAGAGAAGCCACACTCTTTGAATGAGACAGTGCCAACATTCTCTAAGGGGCCAGATAATTGACCAATGAAAAAAAGTGCATCTAAACTAAGCAATGACGGTGCAGCTATTTTTATTGCAGCCTATTGGTCAAGACTTCGTGGTCTTTTTGTGCGAATATGGGTGACACAGACACGCTCGACGCAAGAAGTGATGCATATTTTACTGCAGTTGGTTCTGAGAACTTGTGGTCACACAGGCAGATGCACATGGCCTACCTGAACACAAACAGCAGAAGCGTTTAGCGAAACTTAGAGGGTGATTCCTCCTCTAGATTTTAATTTTAGAGGGTGAAGGTGGTCACGCGTGAAACAAAAACAATTCTAGGGGGTTTTGAAATAGAGTTAGTGGGTGCTAGTGTGTGAATGCCGAGCCTAGTGTTCAATGACACTATGTTGTGACACTCATGAACTAGTAGAACGTGATTTTAAGTGTCTAAGTTCATTCACATGTTTTCAGTGGGCTGCCATTCCGCAAGTTACAGTTAGAAATATCGTAGCCATTCGCAGTCGAAAAAATCGTTTCAGTTTACTGCTTAAGATTGAGTATTTTCAAATATTTTTTTTGTCATTTGGACAAATGAGTGTGTATTGCCATGCCAGCCATTAATAAATAATGTGTATTTTTGTGTTCTCAGAAGCGTTTATCCTTCAGTAGATGAATCTTAAATTAAATGTCAGCGAACCGCCCCAGAGAAACGTGGACAAACGAGTCACAAGACAACACACAACGCGTTTCGACCTCTTAGGTCTTCCTCAGGTGAAATAAAGACAGACAAAATAACGAAAAATGCACTTAGCTTTGATCGCTTCAGATTGCTTTCTGAGTTCAGCGCAAGGAAGGCCTTCCTTGCGCGGTGAACTCAGAAGCAATCTGAAGCGATCAAAGCTAAGTCGCATTTTCGTTGATTTTGTCTGTCTTTATTTCACCTGAGGAAGACCTAAGAGGGACGAAACGCGTTGTGTGATTTTGTCTGTCTGTGAATCGTTTGTCCACGTTTCTCTGGGCGGTTTGCTGACATTTATTTAAGATTTGTTTAGATTTCCGCATGCAGTCGTTTCACTTTGCAACTAGACCTTAGTAGAGAGCATGCCCTTACCCCCAGGTATGTTAATGACGGAAACGAAGTATAGCTTACACTCAGGACTATTTTTGGTTGCATCAAAATCCCAGAAGACACATATTTTCTTCATTCTTCTTCTTTATAGTTATTCAGTAGAATATCTCATTTATTAACTTTCATTTTCTAGCTGAATTAAAGTGCCTGGACTTTTCAGCACTGAAGAACTTTGCACAGAAGTATGCCAATGTGACAGTGTCTTATTTTTTTTTTCGCCATTTTGAGTCGACATTTCAACTTGAAAAAAAATAATGTGAAATGCACAAAACACATTTTGTTTGCAAAATTCTTTAACTTCACAAGACAAATTCATAACACATCACATCAAACCATCATCTGCGTCCACATTTTTCTGTGAGAGTTCTTTAATTGAGTATCAAAGTCAGTTACTAGCCAACATTACACCTGTTTTTCCAGTATCGTAACACTGCTATATATATATATATATAGGTGATGATGAATGATAAGTCCGTCACACCAACCTCATGGAGTTCTAATTTTTTATTTTCAAGCTTTCGCCCTGTCAAAAGGCTTCCTCAGGAACCCATGTCAAGAGGTGTGTTGCTGTGCTGGCTTCATCATGGCCTCACCTTTTAGATTGTATATCCCAAATCCTAGTAACAGGATTTTGAAGCCAAGTTAAGTGAACAAATATCTACCATCTTTTCAGCAGCTCATTATCTCAATGATCTACTATGCTGGATGAGTGAATGGGGAGGAGAGAGCCGGTGAATTTACATATATGTGGGTGTTAGAAAGACATCTGGACTTCTGTTTCGATTTCCGCTGTTCGTAATCTCCACCACTTGTCACCCTCAGATCTAATGGCAGACTGTAATATTATTTATTAGTATCATCACCAACGTATACATACTTGTACTTTTCGAAAATGATTTTTATTTACTGACCAGTCCTACTCTTTAATAATTTTAAGTTTAAGCTATTAAATGATTGAACACGCTAGTGTCAGTGCATGCAAATGTCAATTATACGTGAAAGATTTGTAATGTACTCAGCAGTGCACCGTGAATATGTGTCAGCCAGAATACTGCTCAAATAACAATACTTTTGAGATGGTGGATGGGATGATTGAATAATGGTGTGTAACCTAGTTGTAAAAAATCTTTTATATTAATTCCTTTCTAATTCTATGTTTTTATTTCTTCTTTTGGCCCCCTCCCCCCTCTTCCCCTCGAAATCCCCCCTCAAAATGACATGTATGATTCTCGTTACTTGCTGTCTTATCTCTCGATGTGCACGCAACAATGTCATTATTTCCTAATATTCACTCCCTTGAAAACTGATTTGTTTATGTACAGGGGTGTTGAATAAAAACTAAGTGTATATGAACACGACTGTCCCATGAATCACTGTTCACTCCTCCCCATCCCACTCCTCTCAGGCTATGCTGATTTCATTACTACTACTAGTTTGGTGAACTGATCGCTTGTATATAAAATAGTTTGTGTGTGTGTGTGCGTGCAAGAGCCCGTGCAGTACATTGTGTGCTTGTGTTGTGCATGTGTGTGTGTTGGTGTGTGTATGTGTGTGTGTGTGTGTGAGAGACATGAAAGTGCATGTTTTTAATTGTAATTTGCATGTTTTCTTTCTATGGTAAAAAATGTGAATTTATTCATTGTTTAAAGTACTATTAATCAGTGCATCTTGCTAATCTGTTATCCTTTGAAGAAGAAAGATAATGTTGCTTATAGCCCAGCCGGACCACAAAGGACCATATCAGGGTTGTCACCACGTTAAAATCAACTCACAAGTCATTCATCCACACATTCTTTAAAAGACATCGTTCTAAAATCTCATCCAAAACTTTGTTAAAAATCTTTCCACTGTAAAATCTCAGATCCGATGAAAAATGTTAATCTCTTTCAGAGAACTCGAAGATCGCGTCAGGCGGAACATCTCTGAACAAAGGTTTTCATGGATGAATCTGCTGTAAAATGTTTGTGTCTCACATCGTGCAAATCCCAACACTCTAAAAGAATATGTTTCATTGTGAGTGGCACATGACACGGAATGCACCAAGGAGCTCCTTCACTCTTTAAAAGGTAGGAATGGACCCATCTTTTTAAAATATGAATGGCCGGTGTGCAGCCCGGGCACAGAACTGTTTCTTCTTTACACGACCACCAGACGAAGATGAGAGGAACTCCTTTAGGTTTGGACGGATCTGAAAGAGTTTGTTATTTGTCTGTGTATTCCAATTCTCCTGCCAGAGGTCTCTTTGACATAATCGTTAATTTGGGTTTCAATCCTCCAGCAGGGAGGGGATAGGTTTGTTTGACAGTTTCTCTCGTACGGCATTCCTTGGCCAAACGATCCACCATTTGCGTTCGTTCCCTCCAATACCAACATGACCAGGAACCAAGCCAAAAGAATGTTGTAACCCTCTACTTTCAACTTGGTAAAAAGTTCAAAAAAGTGTAAAAGTTCGGGGCTGTGCTGAAGGTTTGCGGCGGCAGCTATGGCCTCCAAAGCTGACAGTGAATCCGAATGACAAAACCAGAAAGTCCTCTCTCTTCGTAGATTGGGAGATTATCCGTAGTGCCAGAACCAGAGCTGTAAGTTTCAGCAGAGTAAAGCAGTAAGCAGAAGCGTCTGAAGGAATATGTTTCTAACAGTATTTGAAGAAGGAGCACCAGGGCAGTAGGCTCAGCACACAGCCACTCCATCTTCAGACTTGGAACCGCGTCCGTCAGTGAAAATTTTTCTGATAGGATGAGAATTTCAAACAGAGGTCAGCATACAAAAAAAACAGAGCTGTAAGTTGTATGCCAGAGAGCTGGTGGACTCTTTGCGAAAAGCTGCAAGAATCAAAGCGAATCTCTGGTGTGGTGAAAAAAGTCCACGGAGGACCGCCGCATGATCTGGAAACTTGGAAAATCAGACACAACTCCTAGGTCTAGACCTGCATTCCGTGCGTGAGGGCTGCATATACGAAGACCAAAGACGGCGGAATACAGTTTTAGGGTTGTTTTTCAAATTTGCTTTGAAACTGAGGGTCAAAGACACAGTCATAGGACAGGGTTTTAGGTTGCTGAGAACAGTCTCGACGTAAGTAATTCAAAGACAGTTTCAGCCTGCGGTTGGACAGTGAAGGTTCACCTGCCTCTGCGTACAGGCTTTTGTAAACAGGGGTGGTGCGGAATGCTCCAAGAGAGAGCCGAAGCCCCTTGATGGTGGATAGGGTCCAAGAGTTTTAGATATACGACGGTCTGTCTGCAGAGCCGTACACAGCACAACCATAGTCCAGTTTGGCACGGGACAAAGGCTCCCTGTAGAGGTGCCAGCAAAGTTTTCTTATCAGCGCCCCAGTCCAGTCAGATGTGTGCTACGACCAGCGCAGAATATTCAGAGCTTTTCTGGCAAGAAGGCTTGAGAGGTGTTTAATGTGGCTGAGAAAGTTGAGTTTTTGAGTTTTGGTCAAAAATAACTCCAAGGAATTTGGCCCTCTGTGACAGCTGGAATGGGAGATTTCCCATATTTGATTTCAGGATCTGTAAAAAACTGACGAAAATTATGGAAATGTGAATGCACTGTGTCTCTTCGTAGAGAGAGAAAGTGAAAGCCGTTTTTCCCATCCGCCCCACTGATGAATTTTATCCACACAAAGCTGGAGCCTGCGCTGGACACTCTCGGGGTACAGGCTTCCAGTTGCATAGACGAGCAAAATCATCCACAAAAAAACAATGAGCAGTCTGAACCCTGCTGAACTGACTTGACAATGTGTTTGTAATCTTGATGCTGAATAGGGCCGGAGATAGTATATGCCCCCTCCCTTGTGGAACACCCAACTCCTGCTCATGAAACATCAGAGAGAGTGTGGTTGCCAACCACAGACCTGAAACTGTTGGTCTGCCAAAAATTTTGGATGAAAAGTGGGAAGATGACCCTGAAAACCAAGATCATGGAGATCATGAAGCAATTCCAGATTTCCAGGTGGTATCGTAGGCTTTCTCCAAGTCGAAAGGATATAGCCACTGCGTGGTGTTTGTTTCAGAAAGGCGTTCCGAAGCGTAGATTCCAGACGAATCAAATGGTCCACTGTAGTATGATGTTTACGGAAACCACACTGTTCTTTCGCCAGAAGGCCGTCGGTTTCAAGTTTCCACATGAGTTCTAGCGTTGACCATTTTCTCCATCAGTTTACAGACACAGCTGGTCAAAGCTATTGGACGTTTAGTTTTGACGGGTTTTGGAGAGATCTTTTCCAGGTTTGGGAATAGGAATGATGAGGGCTTTTCGCCAAGATGGTGGGAAAGAATCCAGTCGTCCATACAGATAGTTGTATACATCATACATGTGTAGCAGGATGTGCAGAAACTTTTTTGCGGAAGAATGTTTTCAAAAGTTTATAATGGATTTCATCTCTTATCCCGGAGAGGGAATCGTTGCAAGAAAGTAAGGCAGATTTCAATTCATTTAAAGTGAAAGGAAGATCGTAGTCTTCCATGTTTGTCTGACGAAAAGTTGCCAGGGTGATTTTTCTTTAAGGGCTTTGTTTTTTGACAAAAAAACTGACTGACTTGTTAGAAGAGGGAGGGAATTCTTTTCAATGGTTTGAAGCAAGCAGATTAGCAGCCCTGCTTTTTTCTCTGTTATTAAAGAAAGAAAAAGAAAACTTGAGGTGGTTTCACAGTGGGGCAGGTGTTGTTCTTCCCTTTAATTTTCTTGATGATTTTCCACACTTTTTTCTTCGATGTTTTGGATTGTGAGACTTGAGCCAAAAACTGGTCTCCAAGATAATCGCTTACTGGTCTTATATATGTGTTTTCTTCGATTTGGCGCCTCAGTTTTCTGATGCGCTCGGACGTTGGGGGCATCGAGGGGGTCTGCAAGAGACCCTACGTTGAAAGCTCTTTTACGGGTTTTGTTAATTTCTTTTTGCACTCGGAATTGAACCAAGGAACTTTTGGGCATTACGGGGCTTCTTGGAAGATGGGTCTGGATGGTTGACTTTGCGCAATTCAGTTATGAAATCTGAAAGACTTCCTGCCGGATCGTCACTTTGCAGGATCTTGTCCTCTTCCAGATCCATAAGAAAACTTAGTGGCAAAGGGGTGGGCGTGTCAAGAGGTCCCCAATCTGCTTTGTTGAAATTGAGGCGTTTCTGGCAAAGACTCACTCTCTGCATTCGTTACACCAGAAGGAACACAGGAAAGTGGTCACTCCCCCATGCAGGTCCTCATCAACCTCCCAAACAAAATCCAGAAAACAAAGATGGGTCACAGACAGAAAGATCCAGACAAGATGTGGTGCCATTAGCAGAGAGTGAAAGTAAGTTGGTGATTTCCTATCAAGGACACACAGATCAAGCTCCGAAAACACTTCCTCTAAAAGCAGACCCCGTGGTGAAGATCTCTCACTTCCCCATAGAGGAGAGTGGCCATTCAGATCACCCAACAGCAGGAAGGGTTGAGGAAGCTGCTCCAAGAGTGAAAAATGAGGTCCTGTTTGGTGACGCAGATGTTTGGAGACAAGACAAGTACAAATACAGATAGTAACTGTTTTGTGGAGAAGTAACCGAGAGCTGCCGACTGCCTGAAGCAGAGTCTGCAGAGCAACTGGGCTGTACAGAACAGAGTTAGTGTGAATGAACAAGGCAACTCCACCAGAAGCACCATGTTCAACAGACTGTGCAGGTAGATTTAGAAAACTGTAGCCAGAAAGTGAAAATTTTTTGTCAGACTTGAGAAGAGTTTCTTGGAGGGGCAATTAGCATCGGCCTAGCCTCACGGCACAACAGCTGCAATTCTTCATAATTGGAAGACAGTCCCCTGATATTCCAATGTATGATTGAATCCATTGTGGATGAGGCCCATCATAAAAGAAATATGGTGAAGGAAAATAAATCTCGTAACTCTTCCTTTTATTCCATATCAACATCATCTGGATCCGAGAGAACTGCAAATCTGTTGAAATTTTACTCTCCGCTTTTTCTCTCGATCTGATAAAATTATGTTTGGCGTTTTATTTTTTAGGCGGCGACTTGGTCTTTTCCTCCAGAACCGCCAGCTCCCTTGTTGACAGCTGTAGGGTGCCCTTTGGAGCATTTTGAGGGGGTGGTCTTGTCTTGCACTTCAACGACTTCCACTCTCTGCCGCCCTGAAGTGCCTGTAGGTCTTTTGCCCCCTGATGGTCTGGGGGCGGGAGTAGGCTTCGAAGACTGACTCGTATCTGAAGGCGATGACTGCTGGGGTTCATCGCATGCAGTGGTTCTGCCTGAGGCTACAGACTTGGTTTCTGGCTCTCTCTCAGCAAACGAGGACTCCACCGTCTGCACTCCGATGCTGACTGTTGTTGGCTTCTTTCTGCAAACGAGAGCCCCAGCAGTTGGTTGACTTTTCATAGCAATCTTTTTCGCCTCAAAAAACGGGGATTCGCTGTTCAGTCTTTATCCTCTGAATTTCCTTTTTTAACCAGTTTGGACAGGTCTTCGATGATGATGGTGCTTGCCTCCACAGTTGGCACAGAGTGGTGGACTGTCACACACACCCTGGTGGACTGGCTGGCAGCAGGTACCACACACCTCTTCTTCCCGACATCTATCCCTCACATGGCCGTACCTCTGGCACTTGAAAACAGCGCAGAGGTGATGGGATGTACAGCGACACTGAAACTCTCAGGTAGCCCACCGTTATCGACTCCGGGAGAGAAGTAGAGCAGAAGGTCAAGAAAAGGGTGTCAGTCGGAACCCTGTCATTGCCTTTACGTACAAGCACACGATGAACGTGGGTCACTCCTTGAGATGCCAGCTCTGACTTGATTTCAGCCTCCGACACTCCTCTCAGATCTCTGCACCGGATTACTCCCTTCGAAGAGTTGAGAGATTTGTGTGGAGACACTCTGATCGGTCGAACCAGAAGTGACCCATTCCTCAGTCTCTTGACGCTCTTTGGCTTCCCGCTGAGGCCATTGATTCCCTTCGCAATCGCAAAAGGACTCAGGCCTGACAGAGGTCTATCCTCATCTGCTCCCTCCACAATCAGCCAGCTGGGCCAGAAGCCTGAAAGGAATCTCGTCTCATGTTCCGAATCTGTGTCCGTCTCTGTTTCTGAATCCTGCCTGTGTCTTTTTTTTGTTTTTGGTGCCATGGTGTATTCATTAGAATTCATCTCTCTTGATTCCCACCCGCCATCGAGTCCCAACAAGGGGGATGCCCATTTTATATGGAAATTCCAGCATATCTGGGGCGCCAGGACTTCAAAAGAGATATACACAGGCCTGAAAGCATCCCTGCCACAGAAGCTCCGCCTTCTAGCCTGAGCTAGGGCATGCACGCGACCAGCTGCTTGATCGAAGTGGGCCACTTCGACCACCTGTCTAGGGGAAGTCCAGGCCAAAGAGGTGTGTTGACTTGATGCACCGCAGTCACATCAGCGGTCTCAACCTCCAGGATCCTGTTCTCCCCCATCACAGGACGCACCGCACGGCAAACACGGTGGGCCTCGGAGAAGACCACAGAGAAAAGAAGAGTGTTGGAAAGAAGACTTGAAGGGGAGACGAAGATAGAAAAGATCCAAATAAGAAAGGCAGAAAACAAGAAAAGGAGAAAGGCGGGTTACTGTTAGTCAGGATCCTCACCCTTAGCCTGTCTGACATGGGAAGCCCTACCAGGGGCATCAACTCCTTACCACGTTGCGCTTAGGCCAGACAGCATCTTCAACTTTTCAGGCCTAGAAGCATTCTAAAAAACTAGCCTATCTTCAAGTAGTATTGATGCCCCCGCCAGCAAAGCCTAAGGGATCACAGGACCACGCAAGCCCTCCGACCACGGCAAGGTTGCAACCCCCGGAGGATCCTTTGGAAGAAAGATTTTCAAGTAATCAGTCAATCTGTCAACAAATACATATAATGATATATTGCAATGGAATTTCTTTGCACTTCCTCTGTTAATTTTTTTAATGTTTTGATCAGCATTAATGCTCCAGGTGCACACGCTTTGTGCCTTTATTTTGTTTTAACTGTGTGTGTGTGTGTGTGTGTGTGTGTGTGTGTGTGTGTGTGTAGTGGAGAGTAAAATCCAGGTTTTTCTCAGTGTGTATGTATACATACTGTGTGTGTGTGTGTGTGTGTGTGTGTGTGTGTGTGTGTGTGTGTGTGTGTGAGAGAGAGAGAGAGAGAGAGAGAGAGAGTGTAATGTATGTGTGTGTGTGTGTTCATGCTTGCATGCATGCATGCAAATTGTGTGCATTTGTGTGTGTATATCATATGATATCCATGTTACACACACGTGTGTGTGTGTGTGTGTGTGTGTGTGTGTGTGTGTGTGTGTGTGTGTGTGTGTGTGTGTGTGTGTGAGACAAAGTGTGCAGTCAGGGGAAAGCGAGCTAGGCGCTGGGCAAGCATGTGCTTATATACACAGAGAGTATGATACACACACACACAAGTACACACAGGCGCCAGTGCAAAGTCTAAACACACAGGCGCGTGCACATACAGACACATGAGCGCACACACACAGTGACACAGACACAGACACACACACACACACACACACACACACACACACACACACACACACACACACACACACACACATGCATGCACTCTCTCTCTCTTACACTTGTTGTATACAGACTCATCCTTTGTGTTACTTTTAGTCCTTTTCTCTTCTTACCCCCTGGCTTCTTCTCATTTTACTTTAACTGTCACTGTCTCTCTCCCTCCTGTTTCCTGCTGTCAGTTTTTGAACTCTGCTCATTTCTTTCTTTTTCTTCATTCCTTTGCTGACTGTTATCAGGGGAGTATTGTTTAGCACATTTTTGTTGGTTTTAATATATATTAGAAAAAGACATGTTTGCCAGTAGTTTACATGCCTGTTTTTTGTGCTTTAACTTAAGTCTATTTTACTTCACACCATTATTATGTGTGTTCATGTGTATATTGTCCTGTTTACAGTAATAGTGATATGTGTTTTATTTTTGAAGCTGATCGTTTAGGTTCTCATGAACCAGTTTTGTCAAGGGCATCTGCAGACCATGTGTTACTAAACAAAATCAGTAAAATACAGATTAACTTATTTTGATTAGTAGCAGATGATCTACTTCACGTGGAGGCCACTCAGTTTGCAGGAGAATCAGAATAATCTGGCTCATTTATTGGGCAAAATGTGACTGTGCATAGGGCCATTGGCTCCTGATTTGTTTTAGAAACAGGTAAGTGAAACTGGAAGTCAAGCGTCAGACACGGCCCTGTTCTTTTCTTTTTTATATTCTTGTGAACTGCTCTAACTCAAAGCTTAGTTTTTGTGCAATTCTTCCTCAACTTTCCCCCTTCTCCTCTTGCTTTTTTTTTTTTTTTTTTAAATTGTTGAAAAAAAAAGATATTGGAAAAAAGCATACCACCTCACCCCAGCTTTGTACAAAAACTTAGACCCCCTTCCTCTGCCCCCCCCCCCCCCCCCCCCCCCCCCCCCAAGCACCAGTCCTACTCCTGCTTTTAAAGAATGTTTGAAACCGAATACTCTTGATATTATATCATTTAAAAAGCCTGGCCCATCACAGTACAGAAATGACCCATGAAATTTTGACTGCCAAGGGAAATGATCCTTTTATCAGTTATGTTAACTTCCAGAATGAACCCTGTCTGAGGTCTTCTTGGTGTTTATTATCTAGAAGGCCAGTATTCTAATATTTATAGTGATTATGTTACAGGACTTCGACTCCAATCTCTGAACCGAGCACAGCGAGTACGCAAACATGCTTCGGACATAGATGGCACTAGCACACCTTTGGATGGAGAAGGTGATGGTGATGCAGATGCAGAGGCAGATGCTGAAATGGATGGTGATAGAGACGTAGATGGTGATCATGATGCAGACACCCATCACCACAATGAGGATCGCCATGACAATGAAATGCATGATGAGAGTCAGCCTCTAATGATACCTTGCCCAGAAAAAGATTCAGGCGATATTCGGATGATTCCAGTACGGAAAATTCCATGGGGGGAATCCAGCATGCCTGAAAACATACCTGAGGTGCCTGTGCGGGTGGGGGGAGATTGAGCTTGTGTTCCGTCCACACCCTCATCAGTTGGACCCAGACAATTGCAGCACCCAACGATTCATTAAAACCACTGCCAATGCCACAGGTACTTTTTTTCCCAGTTACACAAGGTGATATTTTGGGGAAAAAAATTTCTAACCAGATAGCTGAGTAAAATTTACTGATCAATCCAACTTGCCTGTTAGATGGCTGAATTTCGAAGTAATTCTCTAATCAGAATTTAAAACTATGAATTAAAAAGAAAAAAGAAAAATTAAAAAAAAATGTTGAACACATTACTTATTATTTTTTTCATACGTTTCAAATTATACGGCATTGTCTTAACATATAACCATTTTAATCAAAGAAAAGGAGGTAATGATCTAGTATTGTGACAGAGATTCATTGTTCAGAGTTTATCTCCTCTGCACTGAACACTGGGGGTTTTGGAGGTGGGATCAGAGAAACCTAACCTGGAGTCAGAAGGAAGTCCACCATTGAAGGCATACATGTACATTTGGCTAAAGGTGGTGAGCAGAGTCTGAGGTTGTGATTTGGAGGGGGGAGAGGGTAGAGAAGAATGTAGTGAATAATAAAAATAATCAAGAAATAAATTAAGACACAAGTTCAGCTTGCTAGTTTTAGTTTTAGTTTTATTAGAATAATAGGGTTAACCACAGGAGGCCTTTTCAAGACTAGCATCCCCACGTGGATCTTGTACCCCCCAGGAAATTACCAGTTACTTAAAAAATGAACATGAATGGACAAAGGTGTAAAACCTTCCAGATTTTTTAGTTGAGGTATGACCCCCCCCTTGACTCCTCCCCTGCACAATTTACATGGTGGGATATGAAAACCCTTCCTTTTTTTGTGAAACCTTGGGGAAAATTGTAACAACAAAAAAAATTTTTGGTTAAAAGGCATTTCAGTAAACCTGGAATGCTGGCTCTGTGGTTGAGGTGAATAATAAGACCAGGTTCTTACCTCTTGTTAAATCAGATCCAGACAGGAAGGATTTAAAAAATGTATTGCAGTAGATAAACAGTTCTGTTGTCATGTGAACGTTATAATGGTCCCAAAATGAAGACATGTCTTTCCACTCAAAAAAAAAATCATGAAAGATGATTAAAAATCATGATTTAAAAGACATCAAAGATCACTCCCAGACATCCCAGATCCTATCATTTGTAGTGTTTTGAACGTTGAAATGTGAAGTTTTTGGAGAATCAAGGCGTAGCATAGCCAGTCAAAATGTATGGTATATTCTTCAAAGTTAGAGAACCATCATGATATAGCCAGTCAGAAGGCATGAAACATTCCAGAAATTGAAGGACCATGACTTACTATGTCATCAGTTAAAATTTCATGGATTATTTTAGAAAATTTCTGGAAGCTTCTGCCATATTCTTTTTATCTTCAAGTTCACATATATTTAAAATTGATGTATATTTGCTATATGGTGCTTGTATGTCTTACAGAGAAGCATTTTAGATTGTTTAATTCCATTTAAAGGTATATTTTTGTGGAATATTGATGCAGGTTGATAAACTAATTAGTGGAGATAGAAACATTGTCTTGAATTTTTTGAGATGTTGATTAAAACCCCAGGGTACTGCCACACTGTGTACAGCTTACAAATCATGAAATGATATAGCTACTAAAGAATACTCAACCTACTATTTTGAATTGCTCGAGTCTTTCATATTGTCAGTTTTGCTATAGCAAATCTTATTCGCTGTAACTTAAGATTATCTGTAGTTGGGTTATTTCTTTGTTTGTTTTTGTTGGGGGGGATTTTTTTTGCTAATAATAATGTAGAAAAACAGACCAAAAACTGTTATCAAATGGGCCCATAACTCTTGCAATTTTACGTTATTTCATGTCATGTCTGAAGTCTGTGCAATGTCAAACACTTGAAACTGTAATGGTGATCAGTACTTGAAACGAGCTCTTACTGATATAGTGACATACATACAAACAAACAATTTTAAGAAGCTACAAGTTTAGTTAATATAGTTACATATACACTGATATGTTACAATATTATTTTTCCTTAGATTATTTGTAGTTTTCTAAGCCTGCATACCTGTTTTATATTATTTTTTAAAATAAAATTAAAAAGGACGGTGTGCCTGCATTATAGATTTGAATTGTTGTTTGGGTTTGTTTCAGTGGAGCATCTATCAAAGTACCTGGCAATCCGCCTTACATTGGATGAGCAGGACCCCAGTCTAGAGGACAGTTCCAGTAAGTACTTGCACCAAAGTAGAGCTGTCACCACCTGGATCTTTATTTTGAAAGTGGGAGGCTAGTGGTTTTCCCTTGCTGAAAGTCCACAAGACAATTTGTCTTAGGTAGTAGTCAAGTTTTTGTCAACTGATTTGCACCACAGTACTGACTCTGAATAAGGTTTTTGAAAAATGCTGTGTGCTACATTGTTGAATTTACATGGTTGTTTACATACTTCTGATTTCAGGTTCAGTTTGCATGAACTTGGAGAAAATAAAACTTAGTAACCGGACTGTCCCTGTTTGGATACATTGAACACTTTTAGTATAAAATTGATCTATGCATTTTGGAAGTTGTGTGCTAGTAGCTGCCTTCTCTGTTTCTCTCTTTGATTCTGCCAACTTTTGCTTTATTGTTGTCCACTGGTTTTGTAGTATGGTCATGAAGATGGAAGGGAGTGCCAGGCGCACTCTGTAAGGCCTAGTTTTATATGCTTTAATGATATCAGTAGATTACTTATCATGCTATGTACATAGTTCATTGTTTCTAGTAGGTCTAATTTCAGTTTTCCTGAACAGAGATAGCTCTGGAAAGGCCCTGTGTGGTCCATTAGGCTTCGAGAATATTACTTCAACATTATTACTACTACTACCCCTACTACTATGACTGCTACTGCTGTTACTACAACTACTGCAACTGCTACTGCTACTTCTACTACTATGTCTACTAGTTAGAAAGCTATTTACTGATTTCTAAGTTCCAAAATTTTGAGAGTAGAAAATTGATAAGTGTGTTACAGAATAGGTTGGTAATTTTGTCCAGTCCAGTCTGCCCTTCCACACACACACACACACACACACACACACACACACACACACACACACACACACACACGTGCACACACACATACGCACACACACACACACACACACACACACACACACACACACACACACATGCACGCACACATGCACACAAACACATGCACGCACACATGCACACATACACACACACACACACACACACACACACACACACACACACACACACACACACACACACACACACACACATACACACACACACACACACACACACACACACACATACATACACACACACACACACACACACACACACACACACACACACACACACACACACACACATAGACACACACACATGCATGTACAAAACCGCTTTCTGTCTGAAATATATTTTGCGTCAGTGGAGGATGCCTGAACTGGCATGCCCCTTTCAGCCAGTCAACTGTTTTGTCTGATCACAGATTAGATTTTGGAAGGACTGAATTATATGACTTCCCTTTCTTTGTCTTTTTTTTTTTTTTTTTTTTTTTTTTTTTTTTTTTTTTTTAAATTTAGTTTTTGCAATTGGTGTACTCCTTGGTAATAACCATGGTAAAATCAGTCTAATCTTTGCAATGTGTTAAAATCATTTCAGCCTCCCAGTCAAGCCAGGACAAATATGCCATCTACATGTTCAACCAGTCAGGCATACTGACAGCCCTGAGCAGCTCCATGACCTTAGAGCAGGCCAACGAGAGATACTGGAAGATGAACAAGCCCATGGAGATGTACTTCCTGGACACCACCAAGTCCAACGAGCCCCCTCATGAAAAAGACCATCGCTTCAGGTGTCAACACTGCTGACAAGTGAAATGGGTAGACAGGATGAGATGAGACTTGAGAGCTCGGCTCAGAGTGGTTGGACACATCATTCACTGTGCATACCAAATCGATGGAAGAGGTTTAGGCATGAATACAGCTTCATGTTGCAATTCTTCTTCGTGTGAACCACATCATGGGGGACAAATTACAGATGAAATTTTTAGTTTGCTGTTTGTGACTCTCTAGCACATGATGAGTCTTATTGCGCATCTTTTCCATTGGTTTCTTCATGATACTGGAATTCCAGTTGACAGAGGCTGTTTGAATAAATTCACTGCAATACAGCAAATTTTAAACCAGGTATACTATATGTGTGTAGATGTGAATATGATGTAAGTCACAATTCCAGCTGTTTTCAGGCTGGAATAAACTACCTTGCTGAAGGATTTTTTCAGGGCTGCCATGACCAAGGTTTTACATGTCTCAGCAAATTGTGGTCTTTGTAAGAAGTGCTGGCACTTTTGATTTCAGATAAGACGTTGATTTCAACACACATTTTCAACTGAAACAAAGTCTTCCAGAATTATCTGATTAGCAAACTTGGTATTGACAGAGCAGTTGGTATTTTATTGTGATGGCTTTCCAGAAACTGAATCGAAAAATAATTGAACATTGATCTTTTTTTCTTTTTTTGTAATGACAATTTTCAGGTTAGAAACACTGGATGAAAAATTACTACATGAAATAAAGTTTGTCGAAAAAATTAGGAGATAAATTGAAAGCATCAAGCGAACAATATGGGATTGTTGAAAGAAGATGACTGAAATAGATGTGCACTGGGTGGCTGAAGAATCCAGAGCAAAGAAAATAGAAATACAATAAGAAAATTTGCCACTTGTAATATGGAAAAAGTTGTTAATGTTAGAAGTATAGGATTTCAAACACAGAACTAAAGCTTAAAGATCAGTAATTTATTTTTAAGTAAAGGTAATGTTAGTGATTCGAAATCGGAGGATATTTGAGTTTGAGAACATGATGGGAATGCAACAGAATTAAACAGCACAGTGGCAATTGTCAGTGTTTGGTTTCATCTGTAGAATGGAGCATCCGCTGATTGGTTTGTTTGCAGTGAATGTATTTGATGTAATGCTGTTATCCTGGACTGTAGAGGCTTTGGAATGCTCCATGTATGTAGCACAAAACCATTTACTGACAGGTAAGTTGCATTCAGCTGCATCGGCCAGCAGGGATTCCGGCATTATGCCTGTCACTGAGATGTGCCAAGCCGCCCGCTTAATGGTGGAGTAAGATGTTGAAAGCAAATTGTTGAACAGTGTAATGTCATTTTGAGTATCTGTAGGTGTATAGCTTGAACATGTGGAACTGGTGATGAACATTGGCATTCTGGTTGTGTGAGGTGTTTTGAGAGTGAATCGAGTTGAATGCCATTCAAGGAAAAAAGTGAACAGTTTTGCCAAACACAGCAGCTTTCCTGTTGTATATTTAAAGAAAAGTTTTTGTTTGTTAAAAGTTGTAAAAATAGCCTTGTGTACCGTGTTATTTTGACGTTGCTCATTTTCAGGTCTCAACACTTGTAATCATGCATGTTAAAAATCTGTGAAAAAAGCATGAAAAACGATTTCATTGCGCCATATGGAGGCTTGTCTTTTCATGTGTTGACTGTTTTTTGCCTTTTCTTTTTCTTTCTTTCTTTCCTTTCTTTTTCTTGCTTTTTTTTTTTTTTAAAATGAGAACATATTTCAAAATATTTGTGAATAATGAACAGTTTGTGAAGAGAAGTGCATGGTCTCCCATTAATTTAAAGGAAAAAAAATGTTCTTTTTGAAAGGTTACTGTTCACAGAAAATGTACATGGTGGGATGCCAAAAGATTCGGAAAGTGACAATTTTTTATGTAACTAGAACCAGCCAGAATGTTGTCTGAATAAGTGTGTGGTTATTATTATCTTAACAAAAAAACCTATAACTACTAGTTCAGGCCTTCATTTGACGTAAACTTAATTTTATTTTGTACAGTTTTAATCAACATTACATGATACAGTGTAAAGAGAAAATTTGATGAGGACATCTTAATTTCCCACTCCGTTCATTTTTTTTGTGTCATCACACAAAAATGCTTATTTGTCTTTCTCCTTAGGTGAGTGAAATCATGCATTTTGAAAAAATTAAAATTATTCACTTGTGTCACTGTGTGTGTGTGTGTGTGTGCGCGTGTGAGTGTGTGTGTGTGTGTGTGTGTGTGTGTGTGTGTGTGTGTGTGTTTTTAAAATTTTAGATTTTGTTTTGGACATTGTAATGTCTACTATCTTTGGTCTCCCTTCAAATTTATTGCATTGCACACCCTTATTTTACTATACCTCTGAAGTTGCAAGAATATGAGATGTAGTCCAGGTGCAGAACATTTGTGCTGATCTAATCAGTAGTGTGTGTGTGTTAGTCAAGCTGACCACTGAGGCCTCTTGTGATGATCAGCATCTAAGGTAGATGACTCTCGCTGTGGATTTAAGTAGATGTCTTCCAGTTTAAAAACACATTGTATGTTTTGAACTTTACTCATCATCCTTTTCAGATGTCAAGTCAAAATGATAGGGCTGCTCCATTTATCTGAATCATGTTGATATTGTTTTTGCATATAAGCACATGGCTGGTGCCATGGCTGTGAGACACTGTCTGTAGTTCTGTGCAGCAGGATGACTGTAGCTGGCTGATCTGAGAGTATTGCCATGTTTCAGTGGACAGTGGGAATAATACATAACTTGGCATGTCCACAGACCTTTTCTTAGTGAAAGGAAAGTGTCCCATGTGTTTTCCTTGGGTATATTTGATTCCATTTCCCAAAAGATTAAAACAATCCTGTACTTTATGTGTGGACACACTAGTCACTAGTAGATTTGTACTAATGATGAGGAAAAAAAAGTTTAGCCTTTTAAGTACCATTCCACCCACTCACCATACTCCATTAAAATACTGATGCACCTGAATCAGCTCGTTGGTGACCCTACACTTTGCTTATGGGGTAATTTGGAAGTTTGAGTGTTCAGGCACTCTTTTTTGAGTACAGCAGTGTTTAGTGATGTGGCATCAAAAAAAAAAAGAATAAAATCTGTGTCAAGCGTTCCCTTTAGTAATGGTGGTAGACGATTGTCCTTTCAACACGATTGTAGACAGTTAAGTTACCTAAGCGATGCTGACTTGATAATTTCAGTTCATAAAGCTATTTATGTCATGTGGGCGCACTTGCACTCGTTCATCAGAGTGTGTGAATTAGAGGGAGAGGGAACTCAGTTTTGAATTACAGATGGATTTTTCATTCACTTGAAAGAAATAAAGTGGTGTCTGTGATGTGATGTAAAAAAAAAAAAAAAAGGTAAACCAGCTTTGAATTTCGGTTGACACTTGCAGAAACAAAACTTGATAGTTGCGGAAACATTACATGCAAAAATTTGTCAGTTGGATGGTTAATCTACCATCTGTGGGATACTCAAGATGTTCCATCGAAAAAAAAGCAATCTGGTCACAGCATCACTGCCATTGTGCACATGCTCAGCATTCATACACACATGGAATAGTGTTTATGCTGACAATGGTGCAAGTGCGTATGGGTGTGCACGTGTGTGTGTGTGTGTGTGTGTGTGTGTGTGTGTGTGTGTGTGTGTGTGTGTGCAGGCATGCTGTTTAATGTTTCAGCTGAGAGATGGCATTTTGTCTATGTGATGGATGTATATGTGCATACATGTATTTACAAATCTGAAATGTACTTGCACATATATTCACATGTTCCTGTAAATGTGCTGGGCCATAGCTGCATTACAAGTGTCGGCTGGTATGCAGTAAAGTAAATGTGTGTGTGTGTGTGTGTGTGTGTGTGTGTGTGTGTTGTGTCCAATTAGTGTAGTTTTACTCACTGTTGCCACCAGTAATAAGCATGAACAGATGTTGATAGTAATGAATTTATATCTCCTTTATCCAGGATTCAGAAATCTCGCTCGCACAGACAGACAGACAGACAGATACAGACAGAGACGGACACAGAGACACACACACACACACACACACACACACACACACACACACACGGGTGCGCACGCACACAAACACACACACACACACACACACACACACACACACACACACACACACACACACAAGATTTGCCTGAAAAATTATTTTGTTAGTTTCTTTTCATTTTATTTCTTTGATTGGTGTTGGCTTATACAGTTTTTGGTTTGACTAATTCCCTACCTCCCCCACCCCCATTTGCATTTTTTTTTTTCTTATTGAAAGAAATGGAGTAAGTGAGAGACAGCATCAACCTTTTAAAACAATTGTACAGGATCAAGAAAAACTGTAAAGTAAGCTGCTATATGGAAACAGGGCACTGAGGACACCACCCTCTCCACCCCATCCACCTCCTCACTTCCTCCTTGAATCCTTTGACAGAACAACTTGTATCCAAGTGAAAGTGTAATACTTCTCTTTTTTTTTTTTTTTTTTTAGTAGCCAGCATTTTTTGCATACTGCCTTTTTGTGATTGTCCGTAGCCACTGCAAAGTTGAAATTTGCTCTGTAAAAAGAGTGGCCAGCGCTTTTTAGCTCTGTGAAGGAAAGTGTCAGGTACTATGCTTTGACTGTAAACCTTTGCTGTATGTATCTATAACGTGTTTAAAATTCTGTGTGCTGTGTTTCATGTGTTTTGTTGAAGGGTGTAAGCTTTGCAGAACGAAGTGGGTGTTTATTTACAAACTGTTTTCACTGCACATGTGGAGCAGCGCTTCTTTGACAAAATCTGAACATTTTGTGAAATGCCCTTTAAATTCTGTTAGTAGGTTGAATGACTGGTGAAATTTAATGCACACAGGAATTGATAGTGGTTTTTGTGGGTAGGTTCTGTGACTTCGGCTATCTCTATCTGTGAAACTTTAGGATATCCTCATTTAAGTAATGGCAAGGTATGGTTTCTAAAGAAAAACAAAACAAAACAAAACAAAAAAAAGGGTGAAACCTAAAGAAAAAGAGTTAAAAAAGAGAAATATAGTGTGTTCCATGGAGAAATTGACAGGTGTGCCAGTTTGGTGTTTATAGGAAAAAAAAAGTCCATGTATGGAATCCACAAGGACACAGATCATGCTCTCATTTCATTATCTCAGAATTTACAGTTCCAGGTATTCTCACCCTATTCACAGATGTTCATGCCTACCCTTCTGTTCCTCTCCAGGTTGTATGTTTGCCTGCCTCAGATGTTCTTCATTTGTGTGTGTGTGTGTGTGTGTGTGTGTGTGTGTGTTTTTGAATGAGCGGCAACTTTGTCAGTTGTCGTTTAAACTAGAATGTGGTACATAAGACATGAGAAAAAATGTAATAGAAAAAAAAAACGCTGACAGTACAAAGAGTCGCATATGTATCTAGTTTGGCAGCAATGTTGATCATGTTCTCAAATGTACTTGTCACTTGATCTTCATGAATGTATATAATTATATGGATAATCTTAAACAAGAAAACACACACACACACACACACACACATATATCTTGTATCACCTTTTCCACCAATGACAAACATACTTGTCCAGGAAATACACAACCATTCAGCTCACCTAAGATCCCAAGTCAAGGGTGAAGAGATTGGATATAAATTACAGCTAAGTAATACATTTCTAGTAAAACTGACAAGGTTTTCAGCACGTTTTGATCAAAGTTCTTTCCCATCAACTACATTGGGGTACTATTTTCATGATATTCTCTTACTCTGCCCCCCTCTTCTCCCTTCCTCTCCCCCTCCATCCCCATTTTCATATGTTAAAAAATGGAAGAAAATGCACTTCTCCCTTTATTTGATTTTACGGTTTTGTAGATATCATGTGCTGTGTATACCCTTGATTTCAGAGGGAATCTTGTGAAAGTGCTGTATGATGAGATATCTGACTGGAAATGAAAGTGGTGACCAAAAATGTACATTGACCTATATTGACTGCTTGTGACTTGTATAAGGAGGATGAATCTATCCCCTTTTACTGCTACCCTTGATGCATAAAAGATGGAAATAGGTCCACAAACCTTTCAAGATTTTCTTTTTTAATTCAAAGTTGTGTTGCAGTGCCAGGTGTCGGTAGACTTCAACTTGATGCTAATCATACTGTTAACACATTTAGGCAGTCATCTCTAAAAAAGTATCTCTCCAGCAAGAATGATGAAGACAATTTTATTTAGATGTGCAGTACAAGTGAATTTTGGCCACCAACACATTAAACCAATGATGAAGGATGAAGTAGAAAAGAATAGCTGAGACCATGGCAGTGACAAACTCTTTGAACATTGGATACAGAAGTGAAAGAGATTTTTTTTTTTTTATGGTTGCTTCTGCCATGCAGAATCATTGCTGAAGTTGCTACTTGGTGTGAAGTTCAATGAGCGGAGGTGGAAAAGGTGACTATCTGACAATTCCTTTGTCTTTGTGATGATTTGGACTTTCAGCTCTCCAGTTGAAAGTGACTTGCTTAGTTAATGAAGCATTTTTGTTTTTCTTTTAGCATCATGAAATCTGAATTTCAGTATGCTGATGACAAACCTTCACACTAGTTAAGTTGTAGGTAAATGTACACATTTTTCTCACTACTTCTGTGGCAGAAGCTGCAGCAGCTGAATTTTTCATGGCAGCAAAAAGATTGAAAGAACGGTTTTACTGAGCTCTGATCTTTCACTTAACCAAGATTGATGAGTGTACAGAAACATTCTTTGACTGTCTGTAGATCATGAAGATTAGTGCATAATAGTTCTCTTTATTCAAAAGTTTGTGCAGAAACATTCCAGAATAGTCTGCAAGATGATGACAGATGTATGCAGATTCTCCTTGATCATAACCCAGAGCCATACAGGTTCAAATTTTGCACACACACGACACAAATGTTTACTTCAGCACAAATATTGTCACTCTTGCTTTCTTTGTCTGTCACCTCTCTTGGACTGAAACCATTTTATTTTTTTTACTTTTAGGAAAGAACTTTGTCTTTTTACTGCCATTGTAGTGGAAAATAGTGGAGCATGAGTTCTAACGGTGAATGCTGGATAGCCAAGTGTGTATTTCTTTAATGTTTGTTCTTTGTCCAAGTCCACTTGGCTGAATTCTTTTGCCTTTAAGACTGTATTGGCCAGAAATGTATCATGTTGTTCTGTACTATACTTTCTGTTATGTAAATTAGATTTGTGCACTTTCTACATAATTTGAAGGTGCTGTTAAAACCTACCCTCCAGGATATTCAACATTTTTGTTTCCACTGCTGGATATATTGCTCCCCTTTTGCACCAAAACACAACGTTTGCACTTTCTGCTAAATAATCCTGTGTGTATATGCAGTTACTCCCTGATACTTTTTCGTTTCTTTCCTGTGGCTGACCAAGGATTAATGTGTTTTGCCCTCTGTAGTGAATGTGGACTTTTTGGGGGTTAACTTGTAAAGTGTTTAGAAATTGTAAAGTGTTTATTGTTTCTAGCCTCAGACAAGCATTAGATGGGTTATTATACTGATCAGTTGTCATTTTTTGGGTAATTTTTTCTTGCATCTTGCCTTTCAGTGTATCTGCTTTAGAGGTTTTTTGTTTTGAAATGATGTGTACAGCTATTATTGATTCTACAGGACACGCATGTCTTGTGCATACACACATCCTTGTACCCATCAGTATTTGAATCCATTGCATTTGTGAAATTGGTTTTAATGTGACAAATCCTTATCATGACTTAAGAAATTATTTTAACTTTCTTTTGCCATTTTCTTTTCATACTTCAGTCTACAGAGAGCTAAGATTTGCTTTGCAGGTAGCCTTACTGGCATACTGATAATGCTCAGTTTGGTTGAATGCCAGTTTGTAATTTCTTTGTGGTGAAAACTAAAACAAAAAATGCAGAACCAGATAATCTGTAGCCTGACTTCAATGATTGAAATGAAATGTTTTGAGAGGAGAGAATGAAAGCGCTGTTTGAATAAAACTTTTCAAAAGTAGTGTGTGTGTGTGTGTGTGGTTACTTTGTGTGTGTGTGTGTGTGTGTGTGTGTGTAGGTGAGCGTGAGTGAGTTTCTTTTATTTGGAGTCTGTTCACACTTAGTGATATTAGACTTGGGAGAGGGGAAGGGGAGCTTTTATAAACATCTGTTAATTTGATGCATGGAAAGCACTTTTGTTATTTGCACAATGTCTGGTTCGTGTGTTACTGTTTTATTAGAATCATACACAGTCACATCCATGTTCGATTTTTTTTATGTAATGAAGTTAATATTAAACAATGACAAAGAATATGGTCCACTGACTGAAGATTTGAACAATTGCATGCTACATTTTGGGCAAATATGGTTTTCCATGAATTCAGTCGAAGCTTGTACATTAAAGATGACAAATATCGTGGGCATGATAAGATTTCATACTTCTGTGGAAGGTGTTCACTGTTCACACATTTTTTTAATAACGAATTAATTTCTTTAACATAAAGTTTTAGATTACTTTCAGGTGTTTTTCTTAACGCACCATCTCTAGCTAATTTATCTGCTGTTTCATTACCAGATATGCCACAGTGTAATGGAATCCAGCAAAAGATACCCCAATTCCCATCAACATAATAACGTGTACTGTGTGTGTGAGAGAGAGAAAGAGAGCGGGTGGCCAAGCTCGAAATGAATAAAGGCACAAGCTAATAGAGAGCAGGTAGCCAACTTCGAAATGACATCAAAATAATGACATGAGTTGAATGGTTATTGAAATATCTTATTTTTGTTTTTAGTTTGTTTACAGAAAGAAAGATGACCAGTCAAACAGACTGACTGTTTCTTCAATGTTTTGGAGTTCTGGCACTAAAGTTGGCCTGAAAGAATGTCCTTGACTGCATCTGTAAAGAATCAGCAAAGCCAATCTCTAGCTCATGGCATGGGTGGCTGCTTATAATGCTTTTTTCTATGATGGTCTTTTGAGACTATATATCATTTGCATTTTTGAATAATCATGAGGTGTGGTTGTTCGTAGAATCAATAAAGATTTTGGCTGAAAGGAGCTGGGATAATCGTTAATACTAATACTAAACACACACACACACACACACACACACACACACACACACACACACACACAAAACACACACAAACTAACTAACTAACTAAATCCGTCCACCAAAGGACACACAGCTCTGTTTATCAGTCATACTGTCTGTTCCGGAGCAGTCGTTATCCCTAAGAGCACAGATCTTGTCCTTGCCTGTACATTAGGCATGCGGATCCAGAAGACTCAACTGGCCAAGACACACTGCTGTGCTGGGAGAAGGCACGTACATGCCGGAGTCAAGCGATGAAACTTTGGAAGGAAGGACATTCCATATCCTGGCTATGATAGCTTGCACTGCCATTTTCTACAAAAAAAGGGGTCCGCGTCTCTCTTGCCAAAAGGCCTGTTCTTGACCCACCCCATAGGAAAGTGAGAATACTGTAGGGAGATCAAAGGCAATTAGCCTAATTAGGAGGAATCCTGAGGATGCTCTCTTCCCACCGGTGAAGGGTTGCTTTGTTACCGAGCAGTGACTGACACTCCTGCCGTCTCCAAAGCGCGTCCCTCTCCTCATGAATATAATTTTGGTCATTGGATTGGGCTGTAATCCATTTCCACTCAAAGTCATAGGCTACAAGTTCGAAGATATCAGTTTATCGACTGAGCTTCAATTCCTTTTTCAGATTAGGAGATTATGTATTGTTTCTTGCGAAAGTACGAAAAAGTGTTAAGAACAACAACCCCACTATTTTTTGCAGTGACAAAGGAAGTGAGGGAAAAAAAGGGAATCTATCCTTTGATTCAGATTGGCACCGAAATTCCAACACGTCCATTGGCTACCCGCAAACTGTCCACCACGTATCATTAAAACCGTTCCGTAGATTTTGTGACCATCTTCTGACGGACAAAACGACAGATGTGGATGAGATGAAACTCAGTGGCGGTGGTAACTGCTTTCTCGGTAACAAGCCATGTTCATGCAGACCTGCACAGTGCTTCGATTTGCCCGTAGTGTCCACATTTCAACCCCCTTCCCCCCACTCCCCCCCCCCCCCCCCCCGCCTCCTTCCCCAATTCTAGGGGGGGGGGGGGGGGGGGGGGGGGGGGGGGGAAAACTGCAAAACGTATGTTTTCGTATCAAGTTTTGTCTTTTGGGACTCTCGGAAATAGCAGTCCTTTAATGACGGTGAGAAAAGTGCGTGCACTTGCGCTGAAAATAGCGTCAAAGAGGGAGCGCGACATTAATCATGAATTGGAAGTAAGTGACGAAAAAGAACGCAAAATGAGAAACTTGCCGGCGTTGGCTCTAAAAACAAGAAAACAAAACCTTTGGTAACTGCCACTTTAGAGGACCTGTCTAAGTAGAAGGAAAAAAAAACGCCGAGTGTTGAAGAGGAGTGCAGTGAGCAGTGTTTGACCAACGTTTCAGTCAGGGAGGGGGGGGGAGAAGGACTGACGATTGGCAGCATCACACGTATGCAGAAACTAAAAAAAAAAACAAAAAAAAAAAAAACATCTAAGCTCTATTCCAGCAAGTCGATACCTCAGATAACGAGTGCCTTCAGACAAGCACCTCGTTAAAGCTTTGTAGGTTCGGTGGTCAGTGTTTTTTTTTTTCTTCAGTTTTTGCTCTTCCTACTGCATGTGGAGTACAAAAACAATGGGCCCATCCTTTTTCATCCTCATTAATCATCGGATAAGAAATGTCCAGTTCTGTGGCCCTTCCCGTCCTAATATCAGGTGACCCAACTTTCAGGTGTTTTTTTTTTTTCCTCATTCAAGCCAGCGGTGAGATCTTGTCAAAAACCGTCGGCATCAGCAACTTCATAGGGTCTGCCGTTGTGCTGACATGATGGAGCTCTTCAGAGCTGGGCGCCCTCACGTTGGCTTCGTGACTAGACTAGTGTATTGTCATCGGTAAGGGGCATACTGGGTGGTGCCCAACCTAATATGGTGGATCAGAACAGGTAACATTGAACATCATCATCGGGGAACGGTGCAGGGTCTCTCTCTCTCTGGCGGCTGGCCTCATGACGTCTGGCTGTCGGCTGCTCCTGGGGACTGCAGTGCTTGGGCTGTGACGGACGTGGCTGTGTATGGGAGAGTTGGAATGAGCGGTATGGGAATAAAAACACTGATGGGGGTATAGAGGACGAAACGGCCAGAGAGAGAGAGAGAGAGAGAGAGAGAGAGAGAGCTCAGAACCCATTAAACCTTTATTTGATCAAGGATTGAGGTTTTAGGCAGAGCTTATTTTTCCAATCTGTCCCTGAGAGAGAGAGAGAGAGAGAGAGAGAGAGAGAGAGAGAGAGAGAGAGAGAGAGAGTGCATGCTAAGACACACAGTGCGTACTATCTTTTTGATACGTCGCCTCTTCAATCGGCTGGGTCAACAAGGAAAACGCTAATCCAATGTAGGTTTTATGTAGCTGTTGTTGTTGTTGCCTTTGTTTTTTTCCTGCCAACTATAAATTGGTCAAACAAGCTATTGGGACAAATGCCATTACCCTCGAGCCACTGGTTATGCCACAAAAACATCATTCAACTGTCACTGAACCGTCAAAGAAACACGGTTGAATGATCTTCGACAGGATTTAGTTAAACATTCAGGTTTAACGTCTACACTGCCCAAAGGTGAGATGGCAGACGGAGTCATGTGTCTTAGGTGAATGAAAGGATGGACGGGGCGAGTGGTGGGGGCGGAGGGAAAAGAGGGAAGGGAGCAGGAAGGGAGGAGAGCGGGTGTGGATGTGGGTGGGAGGCCCAATTACCTGACACTATAATAGTATTCCACGAGAACGACAACACATTAAGACGGGCAGAAAAAGGGCTATCTTTTTTATGTTAGGCCCCAGTGGCATTCGAGATCTTCAAGGGAAGAAAATTGCTTGCCATGTATACTAATCAAAAGAATAGAGAAACCACTCTCTACTGTCTGCATCTTTTACAGGGGAAAAGGCAATCTGCAAAATCAACACAAAATCCGAATAAAAATATAATGAAACTGAAATCGTCATGGAACACAAACGTTCTTTCGAAAACTCGAACTCCATCCAGTAGTTATGACGACAACGTGCGTTTGTCTGGCGACTCATTTAACGTAAATTAAGAAGGAAGAGGAAAAAAAAAAGTGACTCCCAGCCCCGCTGTCCAGAACTAAAAGGTCATACTAGAGAGCGCACACATTCGCCATGGTCGACGGATCCTGGATCTGCCTTTTGGTTGGGATTCCCTCCCGGATCCGTTCTAAGTGCTGGGAACGCTTTCTGTTATCTTTCCATTGAAATTTCGTTTAATGTAATAGTTTTAGCGTATTTTAGCTGGCAGACAGACAAACAAAGAAGAAAAGAGACAGGGGGCTGTGAAAATGCTACCTCTTTAGCGCGAGATTGGAAACCTCTTTGGCAGCGACTTTCGTTTTGCTTAGGAACTTCTTTCTGCAATAATCATGACTTATAGGTGCAGACATCATCATCCTTACCCGGTCACACACGCTGTGACGCGTATTGACACGTGCCGGTCACAAGAGCAGTGCTAACAGGGGTATACAACTTAAAGATAACGCATTCTGGCGAATTTTAAAGTGGTCGTTAGATTTTGTTGAGTTGTATACACAGCTTTATCAGGGCTTTCAACCAGTTGTCTATTGCTGATACCTTTGGGGAACAGAGATTAAAGAAAAGGAGAGAACGGATTAAGTTGGTCATTGCGATGGTTTAGTGACACACAGTTCTCATGGCATAGGGAAATAAAATCGACAAAATGTATAGAAATGAGCCTATTCGAAGCAAACAGGCCCAGACTAATCAGCGCGGTAGAGAAATAACCATATCAGTCAGTCATTCCCCTGACCGCTGGGGTCGTTGGGGGGACGTGATGAGGCAGCCGCCGTTTCTCTCCCAGGCTCTTCTGTTAGTGGCTGTCTTGAGGAGATCTGGCATGGTCATTTTGGCCAGAACCCATACGAAGAGAGATAATTCTTGTGATTGTTGCTGGTCTCACTCCATTCTGAAGAAGCATAGTTACTGTGAGAAATGCAGTGAACTTAAAAAAAAAAAAAAAGACTTCCTGTTATTAGCGACAGCATAATGTCTACGTCCACACAGTGAAAATAGATTTTGATTTTTTTTTTTGTAGGATATACACGATTCATGATAACGTGACTGCCATCTTACCTCATCGTTAAGAATGACGCCCTGGATAATTCGCTCCCTGACTTGTTTTCAACTGAGAGTTCGTTTACGTTAAAGGTTTAAGTGAGAGGCCTTCGTTGGTGCTTTTGTCTTGATGCTAAGATATTTACTTTTCGTTAACTGCGAATTAAGAGACACACGCCATGGTGACAACTGTCTGAAACACCGCTCATACTCTGCTGTGATGATGATCGCACTGTCTGGATATCTGTATCACCAAAGTGAGCAAGTACCTCACAAACAGCCACATTAGGTGACATGTGCAGAGGCAGATCATTTATGAAAATAACAAAAGAGAAGAAAAGGCCCAAGAACAGAGTGTTATTGTGCAGCAAAAGCTTCAATTCCTTCAGAAGAATATCTCTACCATTGCAGTGAAACGTTTTGTTCTGTTCTCAAGACATGGTTTACGTAAAGAGGTTACCGGGATATGAGATATACGAGATATGTCGTGGTCTGCGAGATCAAAAGCGGATTTTTTTTTTTTTTTTTTGAGAGAGAGAGAGAGAGAGAGAGAGAGAGAGAGAGAGAGAGAGAGAGAGAGATTTGTTCACAGATCTGGCAGACTGACGCGCTTATGATTGCATTCACAGAAAGCTTTATACTTCTTAGTCTCAAAGACTCTTCAAGTAACATGAAAGTCATAATTTTGTTTGTTTGGTATCTGCTAAGTCATATATGACTACTACAGCTGACAATGCTGGTTGCAATTGTGTGTCCTGCTGTGTAAGTCAGTTATGTTCGCTTTTGAGTTATTGATGCATTTTCTTTAAAAGTGTACGCTTGTCAAGAATAACTTAAACAACATTTTTTTTGTTCTTTTCCTTGCGAAAGTTCTGTTCTTTCACTCAACAATAACACAAATCACAATTTTACAAAAAAACACCATGCACTATGAATTCAGTTATTTTGGACTGCATTATCAGCATAAGAACAATGCAGTCGGAAAGAAATGCACTTTAAAATCAGCACAGCGCTCATAACAAACATCAAATGGACTGCACACCTTTGCTGATCGTGCACTCCAGATCATGAATCAATGATCATTAACAAAATACCCCCCCCCCCCCCCATTCCCCCATCAACACCCCCCCCCCCCCACCCCCCGTCAAAAATGTTCAAGTGTTTATTTCAAGCACCTGTCTCCCGTTCTTCCCCCTTCCACTGCCACCTCCACCCCTCCTTCCCCTACCATAAACTGCTTTCACGACTTCAGTGGTGTCAATTTCCTTTTCCTGATACCAAGGAGAAGTTTTCAAACTTCCTGCCTATTTTACCAACCACACTATCTCTCGTACCAAACCGACTTCGCTAATCGAGCGGTCAATCAAACCTCTCGCCCACCTCTTTGACACACCGGACAATGGCACTTGGTGCTGTCACGTCTTTGTCGCTTCCTCGTAACGAGTGGCGACTGGCAAAAGGACACGTCTGGGACTCGGACGTTTGTGACAGGGGTGTGAACAAGGACCGGACTATGCCGTGGACGAAGAGAGAGGTTTTGCCATTGCCTGACTGGCTCCCAGGGTTACAGGACCCAACAAGTGAGGGCTGAAGACACTACGGGTGTGTTGTGTTAATTAAACATATCAACGTGAGTTCTTGTGTGATACTCGTCCCATTAGGTGTTTTGTGTGTGTGTGCAGCATGTTCTGTGGTTTGACGCATTAGTTTCCAGTTTGGTTATTCATCGTTTGAAAGTGGGATCAGTGAAAGAGCACGCGCGCGTGTGTGTGTGCACTCGGGCGCAAAAGGAGAGAGAGAGAGAGAGAGAGAGAGAGAGAGAGAGAGAGAGAGAGATCAGTCAGTGGAAGAGCACTTTCATATACATATATGAAGCCAAATATCACCTAGAGTTTTATCACCAACAGACCTTCTAATTCATGTAAGTCTGCCATCAGACAATTGTGACTCCAAGTGTATGCATTTATATTTGGTGTAACTGCTTTGATGCCGGATGAAGTCTTAATCTAAAGCTACCCCTCCGAGTCGAACAAAACACAGACAGAATGTCTCACCGGGTAAAGATGAGAACGAGAGCACGTCATCGTCATCGTCAGTGTCCGACTCCAAACGATCGACGACCAGACGGACGTCATCGTTGTCATCATTATCATCCTCGTCGTTCTCCATGGCTCATCGTCCGGTGGACGTTTTTGCCGTCGGATTAAGTCGCGGCTGTCCGTGCTGAGCATGTTCAAACCTCGACTGCCCGTTCTGGTCCCAGCCGAGGTAAGCGGTTTGTGACTGCATGTCATATTTGGGAAGGAGGACACAGTAGAAAGACGCGTGTATGGGATTATCTCAGTATAAAGTGTGTGAAACATTGTGGTGTTTGTAAAGTCTAAAAACAGTGATGTTCACAAATTGTTTTTTCTGTTTTTTCCATGGATTCACTTACATAGTTAGCTAACTACACCCAGAGAGAGTTATATGTCATGAATTATCGTTCTGAATGGAGAAATGGATTTTGTTACTTATATACAAACACTTTTACTGCATTATGTGGTTGTGCGTGTTCGTTAAAGCTTTTTCTTTTTTTTTTCCAACCCAAAATCTTGATGATCATCAATATTAAATGGTTCTATGGTTTGTGTTTATTGCTGTCATACGTCTCATGC
>JADBJO010001480.1:115000-120000 GCA_016801955.1 Conus betulinus | reverse complement strand
AGAAAACCCACCAGAGGAGACACTGCACTGCTACCCAGCCACTTAACGCTGTTGTTTAGCCAGCATACTCAGAATAGCACCTACAAACTCCCCCTCCCTCCGCCCACTCCCCTCCGTCCACCCGCCTCTAGAGACGACGGTAACCGACAGTCCCATGAACTCGCCTAAACCAACGACCTCGACTCGAACTTACCAAGGGTAGAGACGTGGAGAGGGCATCGAAACTGAGGGTGAGCAGAGTAGGGCATGAAGAGCCACAGAATGTGAGACTGTTCTTTTTATGCTGATTGATGAGGACGAGGATGATGAAAGTGATGCTGCGGAGTTCCACTCTGGTCTGAGACCGCATGACAGCTTACTGCATGACAGGGCTGTACTCTACGCTTACTGCATGACAGGGCTGTACTCTATGCTTACTGCATGACAGGGCTGTACTCTACGCTTACTGCATGACAGGGCTGTACTCTACGCTTACTGCATGACAGGGCTGTACTCTACGCTTACTGCATGGCAGGGCTGTACTCTACGCTTACTGCATGACAGGGCTGTACTCTACGCTTACTGCATGACAGGGCTGTACTCTACGCTTACTGCATGACAGGGCTGTACTCTACGCTTACTGCACGACAGGGCTGTACTCTACGCTAACTGCATGACAGGGGCTGTACTCTACGCTAACTGCACGACAGGGCTGTACACTCTGCGTTAACTGCATGACAGGGCTGTACTCTATGCTTACTGCATGACAGGGCTGTACTCTATGCTTACTGCATGACAGGGCTGTACTCTACGCTTACTGCATGACAGGGCTGTACTCTACGCTTACTGCATGACAGGGTTGTACTCTACGCTAACTGCACGACAGGGCTGTACTCTACGCTTACTTTCAGAATGTGTCCTAGCGACAAATAGTCGCGAAAAATTTAGACGCCGGCAGTGTTGGACGGGAATTTGAGCGACATCCTCTGAGACGCATCCATTAAGTGAATGAACCTCCACTTTGTTGCTCCAGTCTTCCCAGTTGAGCCAACGGCATCCTTAATTCTAGGTTGGAGCCGATCATTGACCGAAAAAATTCTACAAAAATAAACGGCTCTGATGGGAATCAAACAGTCGACCTCCCAGCCGGAAATCCGCCACGCTAACCACACTACGCCACGGCCATTTTTACTGACCATGTTAGCGTGTTGCCGTTTTGGTGGTCATAGTGGAGAGTGTGCGATTCTCTGTATCTCTTTCTCCCTGTCTATCTGTCCCTCTCCGTCTCAGTCAGTCTGTCCGTCCGTCCGTCCGTTTGTTCTTCCGTCCGTCTGTCTGACTCTCTATCTATGTGTCTCAGTCTGTCTGTCTCTCTCCTACCCACACACACATACTCTCTCACTCACACACACACACACACACACACACACACACACACACACACACACACACACACACACACACACTACTCTGTCTTTGTCTCTCTGTCTCTGTCTCTCTCTTTCCGACAGCATCCACCTAGTTTCTGTCCAAGGATTATCTGTGCGTGTCCCTATCTTTGTGTCTCTGTCTGTGTGTCTACTTTCGATATCTCTCTTTTATTTCTCTCTGTCGCCGTCTCTGTCTTTGTCTCGGTCTGTCTGTCTCCCTCCTTCCCTCCTCTCTCTCTCTATCTCCCTCTGTCACTGTCTCTCTGTCTGTCTGTCAGTCTGTCCGCCTGTCTCTCTCTTGGCCCTTCTGAGACATTTTCAAACATTTTCAATGGATACAGTCAGGAAACCTATACCAGTGGCCGTGGAACTAATCAATCGACCATTCTGTCTTCTTCAGACCAGTTGCCGCTGGAACTAATCAATCAAGCATTTCTTTCTCTTCAGACCAGTTACCTACGGAAACAATCAATCAATTATTTCTTCTTCAGATCAGTTTCCTATGGAACCAATCTCTTAGCCATTACTTTCTCTTCAGACCAGTTACCTACGGGAGTAATCAGTCAACCATTCCTTTCTCTTCAGACCAGTAGCCTAAGAACTAATCAGTCGACCATTCTGTCCTCTGCAGAATCACCTGTCTCAAGAAGCACGGCGAGTTCTGCTGACGTCACCCAAGAAACGCACGGATCATGACATTGCCTATGTGAGACAGGAACGGGTTTAGGTCTAGAATCTGTTTTTTGTCTGTCTGCCTGTCTCTCTGTCAAGATATCTGTCTGTCTGACCGTCTGTTGCTTACTTTAATTGCATCTGTGTGTGTATCGCCATGTCATTCTGTTTCTTTCTTTCTCTTTCCTTCTATCTCCCGGTCACTCTTTCTGTCTTGTTCATCTTCCTGCCGTTGGCATGCTCCATCTTTCTCTGCATGATTGTTTGTCTGCTCCAGCTCTCCTTCTCTCTATGTCTCTCTCTGTCTGTCTATGTGTTTGTCTATCTCTGTATCCCTCTCTCTGTGTCTGTCCATGGCCAAACGATGAGGGTCGCGATCGATGGGTGGGATTCCGGTGTTTTTTGGTACTCCCTGGTCCCGCCCCCTTCCCCTCCGGCAAAAAGAGCATTATTGCTTTCACACGATTTCCTGCGTACCTCTACTGTAGGAGACCCTCCAGACTTCCTTTAAAAAAGACTTCCATACTCTGTCCTGCTCTGCTCTGTGCTCTGTCTCTTCTTCTCTCTCTCTCTCTCTCTCTCTCTCTCTCTCTCTCTCTCTCTCTCTCTCTCTCTCTCTCTCTCTCTCTCTCTCATCCCTCCTCTCCCCTCCCTCCTCCCCCCCTCTGTCTGTCTGTCTCTCCTTCTCACCCATCCGCCCCCCCACTCTCTCTCTCTCTTTAAAACACACTAATGTTTCAACACTTTGTTGGTTTGAAAGCAACTGTTGTTAAGCTAAAGACGTGGTGCCCTTTATATGTGGTCGCAGCTGCAGGTTGCACTCCGGAATATCGACACCTTTACTGAGTACCCGACATGGATGCAGAAGAAGCTGTGCCAGGTAGCCTGGTTTGAGAGGTAGGTTAACATGAAATGCCAGGGGGGGGGGGGGGGGGGGGGGGAAGATGTCACGATCAGAGTCATGTTCATTACAAAGTCATTTTTTATCATCAAATGAGAGAGCAGTTTTCATCGCGGAAAGACAGCAAGAGGTCTCTTCTCGAATTATCAACACGAAAAGTGTTTGATTTTCATGAAAGAGCAGAGCGTAAGAAATAATGTCGTCATGAAAAAAAAGTATTTTTATTCCCATTATGAACAGGGCCACTTTATCATTCGATGAGACATTTCCATCAAGAGCAGAGTCAAATTCAAAATGAAAAAAATCACCACGTAAAAGCGTAATTTTTGTTGTTGTGTTGTTGTTAAATCTTGAACAGAGCCACTTTATTTTCAAACAGAAAAAGTTTCATCACGAAAGGGTAATCAGTTCCATAGTGAAGGGAGCAAATTTCATCATGAAGAGGGTAATTTTATTCATCACCGATGGAAAGAGAGCAGTTTGTGTCTTAAAAAGAAAAAAACAGTTGTCATGGAAAGAGAACGGTTGTTGTCGTGAAAAGAGCAATTCTGAATATGAAAAGAAATCAAATTTTATTATTTAGAGAGTTGTTTCATGATGAATAGAGTCAAGTGACTTTAAAGGTCTACTTTAGAGGTTTTCGATAACTGGTCTGTTTATGCAGAAATATGAAATGTTTGACGAATTGGTAAAATAAACATCCGATTCGCTCCCGATCACACGAAATCAATCCGCGAAAGTGCACATTTTCACCTGTAATCAAGAAAACGGGAGGTAATCAACTAAATCTTGCATGGCTTAACTGCTCTTGGATATGACGTCACATGAATGTCAGCGACGGTGACAGAAAGCGACTCGGATGGTTCTTGCACATCTCGCTCGGAATTTGATTTATCATGTAAAAGCAGTGACTATGATTGCGACAGCCAATGTGACACTGGGGATGTTTCTACAAGGCCTTTACCTTATCAGTTTGAACGCTAAGTTCTTTTTACCACGTCAGTTCCAGCTGGACCACGGAAACGACTGGACGCCCAAACACAGCATTTCGAAGGCGTACGGACCTTTACCGAAGTCTCGAGGGAGGCTACCGATTGACTTCTTGATGCGATCACGCGTAGGACGGCGAGCGGAGATTCTCCTTCCTCAAGTCTTAACGCATTCATTCAATTTAACAAGTGTGATCTGTCCATAGATAAGAACAGAATAAACGTGCGACTATCGCATTCATCTGTACGAGCTTACCACCTCGCGCACAATGCAGACGAAGTTTTTGATCCACTCGAACGGGCTCGGCAATTGTCGGAATAGCCCGTTTCCGTGGTCCAGCTGGAACTGACGTGGTAAAGAGAACTTAGCGGCCCGGCATGTTTGAACGAACCGAATCCACTTCTTTCGAGTATCTGGATCAAATAGAAATGTATGCAAAGAATATCCGTCTCCTGCTGAGCTGCTGCCCACGCCTACAGCACAATATCTGCCACCCCCTCGTGACTTTTTAGGCTGTGGGGGATCGCAACTCCTGTTGATTTCCTTGGCGTTGCCATGTTGTTTAGGTCGCGGCTGACGGCCACACCATCAAGTGACGTCACGGTTTTCGGTCTTCTGTACAGGGTTTGAACAGGTGTGCAGAAGTCGTTTTTTATCTTTTAAATTCTTCCGGCGATTAAAAAAAAAAATGAATACCATACTGTAGTTATATGACATGTAGACCTGTTTTTAACAAATTATCGAAAATCTCTAAAGTTGACGTTTAAACATGGAAAAAAAAATCTTCAAAAAAAACACTCATTCTTTGGAATAGTCTAGAAACACTTTCATTGCGAACTTTCACTGTGAATAGTCTAGTTTACCTCATGACAAGAGTACTTTCATTTTGAAAAGAGCTCACCTTTGGTTCCACAACAATTTCCGAATGTTATTTGTTCACACACACAAAAAATCTGATATGGTCTCATTGCAATGTTTGACTTTTTTTGTGTCTATAGAAACCATCTTCTCTGGTATCACACCTACGG
>JADBJO010001480.1:107500-110000 GCA_016801955.1 Conus betulinus | reverse complement strand
TGTGTGTCTTTTCGGGTAAGTAAACACCTACCCCTCCCCTCCTGCTGACTCTAACTAACTGTGTGTGTGTGTGTGTGTGTGTGTGTGTGTGTGTGTGTGTGTGTGTGTGTGTGTGTTTCGTGGGTGATTTTTCATTAAAACTGTGGTAGAGCCCTTTTTACCCTTTTATTTCGTGCAACGATGATTGTCTTATTTTTGGACACACACACACACACACACACACACACACACACACACACACACACACACACACACACACACACACACACACACACGCGCGCACACACACGCTTGCATGCACGTACACGCATGCACGCACGCGCGCACGCATGCATGCACACACGCACACACACACACACACACACACACACACACACACACACACACACATGCAAACATACAGGGATTTGCCCACGCACATACATATATATACCAAACCCCACAGCCCGCCCTGATTCCCCCCGTCCTCCATTGCTTCTCCAAATTACACCCACACTCACACCCTTTTTTTTGTCATCTACTATCACGTTCCGTGAAAAGACGTGAAGCCGAAGACCAGCCGATAAACTCACACAGACGCATACACAGACATGGACATGGATGGACAGACAGACAGACAGACAGACAGACGCGCGCGACAGAGATCGAGAGAGATAGAGACAAAGAGAGACAGAGACACAGACAGACAGACAGCCAGCCAGCCAGCCAGCCAGCCAGCCAGCAGCCAAAGTAGAACGATAGCGTGGATTTTCTTTTCGAGAAGAAAAAAAGTCATGTAAGTGTGTTCTAGACTGGTTGTGAAAAGGCATCTAAATATGAAGAATGGGCTCAGACAGTGAAATGGTATGGGGTCGAAACCAAAAGATCAGTCATTTGATTGTAGTGGAATAAATATGAATGACTTGGTGTCACAGAAGGCAAGCAATGTATTCTGGCCGCTGAATTTGTTTGCATTTTGAAATGCGCTTCCCCCAATCATCGTTCTTTATCCCTTTAACGTGTATGGACGAAGATTGACATTTAAGATCACCAAAAACCCAACACCATTACCCTGAAACGACGGCATTTGTTTATGAATCTATGTTTGAAAGGAGAGGTTGCTATCTTACAGCTATAGACAGACAGACAGACACAGACAGACAGACAGACAAGACAGACAGACAAGACAGACATACAGATAGCTAGGGAGAAGTTAGATAAATAGATAGTTAGATAGAAAGAAAGAAAGAAAGATAAGTATATACTTGTTAGTGAAGATTCCAGAGGTCAGTTACTCATAAATAAATATAGCGTATAGTAAAGATAACAATAATGATAATAATAATAGTAGTATCATAACAATAATAACAACTATATTAATACTACTATAATAATAATGAAATGAATGTATCAACAGCAATAATGATACAACAACAAACAGCAGCAACAACAACAATACTACTAATAATGATAAGAATGATTATAATGATAATAAAAATGATAGTAACAACAATAATAATAACAACAACAATAATAGCTCATACGACGGAACATCTAATGGAGCCCTTTGCGCTTCAGATAAAATTGTATAGCCAGGGCGGCGTCTGTACTCGCTGTATCCTCCATGCCCCAACAGGGGTCAAAAGATTAAATTTGAATTGAATTGAATTGAATTGTGGCCCGCATATACGTGAGCGTCCACGCATCGATATGAACCGCATTTGTGACTAGCATAGAATATAATGTGTTTCAGTTATCAACACAATGATCGATTTTTGCACAGATCTTTCATCATTATCAGTATTACACAGTCTTCTTTCATTTGCTCTGAACGGATTCATTTCCATCGTTTGAATCTTCTTAAGCGCCAAAGCGCGGAACGGACGAACGCGTTCTCAACACTCCGACTACGCTCTCGATCTCTCCCGTCTTACACAGCGTGTATTGTTAGCTGTCTAGTCGTTGTTGAAAAGCCAGCGAGTACAGACGCCGCCCTGGCTTTCCCCGCTTGTAAGGACCGGGGAAATGGATTGATCATTTGAGATCTTTTGACGTCCGGGGCGAACTGAACAGTCAGCCTTTCATCGCATTCCATTGAGGTGTCCAAAGACTTGAGTTAGACGAATCTTGATGTCCAGTACCAATGGAGAAGGAAAGAGAGGCATGGATGATGAAGAAGAAGAAGAAGAAAGAGAAGAAGAAAGAAGAAGAAGAAAGAAGAAGAAGAAGAAGAAGAAGAAGAAGAAGAAGAAGAAGAAGAGGAGGAGGAGGAGAGAGGAGGGAGGAGGAGGAGGAGGAGGAGGAGAGAGAGAGAGAGAGAGAGAGAGAGAGAGAGAGAGAGAGAGAGAGAGAGAGATCCAGAATCCAGGTATATATTATTAACACTGTGGTTTTGTTTTCTTGCTTAATCGATGTGCTGACACCCGCAGAAGCATGCCTATAAAAAAAAAAAAAGACTGGAAATGTGGAGTAAAACCAAACGCGATAGGGAACTTTTATCATTGAAATGCAGCGATATTAG
>JADBJO010001480.1:92500-102500 GCA_016801955.1 Conus betulinus | reverse complement strand
ATAATAATAATGATAATATTGATAGTAGTAGTAGTAGTAGTAGTAGTAGTAGTAGTAGAAGTAGTAGTAGTAGTAGAAGTAGTAGTAGTAGTAGTAGTAGAAGTAGTGTAGTAGTAGTAGTAGTGTGGTAGTAGTAGTAGTAGCGTATATTTATATAGAGCAATTCTAGTAGAAAACAACTCATTGCGCTTTCACACACATATCTACTTTTTCATGCATTTACAGATAATTAACTTAACCACAGAATGTATTGTGTATGTAGTTTCAGTTTCAAGTTCATCAAAGAGGTGTCAGTGCGTGTGCGCACTTGTCCATAGACGCGTACACAACATCTGCTAAGCTGCAAGACCACGGTTCGGAGGTTTTGAAGCTGATAGATAAATTAATACCCAAGACGAAAGGATTGAAGACGTGGGTCTCAAGGACACCACTTGGCAGATGTCAGACCTGTGTATCAGCCCAACTCGCTGGTCAGACCTTGGATACCTACCTAACATTGTCCGTGATGCTAAACCTTTCTATGATGCAAAGAATTTCACAATTCTGTAAAATAGATCTTTGGGAAAACAACATTTTAGATTGAAGGGGAGACTTTTGGGATACTAATAATCGTTTACTTGCCGAGGAGAAGAAGATTCGAGAGCATTTATGTTTGAGAAGGTATCTGCATAAGCTATAAAGAGCTTTTAAACATCTTTTTTACTGTTTGTGTGCGAACAAGTAGAGGGATAATTGAAATTTGCTTGTTAAGTATTCCTAAAAGAATAGTTTTCGAGCATGCTTTATAGCTGATGAAGCAAATGGTTTCCTTTCTACTTTGGAAACTTTTTTTCGATAACCGTTTTCACGAGAGAGAGAGAGAGAGAGAGAGAGAGAGAGGAGAGAGAGAGAGAGAGAGAGAGAGTATATATATATATATATATGTATGTATGTGTGTGTGTGTGTGTGTGTGTGTGTGTGTGTGTGTGTGTGACACACACACACACACACACACACACACACACAGAGAGAGAGAGAGAGAGAGAGAGGAGAGAGAGAGAGAGAGAGAGGAGAGAGTGTGAGAGAGTGTGTGTGTGTGTGTGTGTGTGGGTGTGTGAGAGAGAGAGAGAGAGAGTGAGTGAGTGAGAGTGAGAGAGAGAGAGAGAGAGAGAGAGAGAGAGAGAGAGAGAGCTGGAGGGTGGTCTATAAGCACAATCAGCAGCGGTCTTGGGAATCCGTTCTACCTAGACGACAGTGACAGGCAAGTGTCAACCCCCTCCCCTGTCGCGCCGTTCTCCCCCTCACCCCGTGTCCGAAATCCCGCGCCGCCACACGTATGACAGATGTCTCAGACAGCCGTCTGACCTACTGTGCGCGACAAAAAGCCTGACTGCCGGTGTTGTATTAAGAAGTGTCGCTCGTGAAATACTGTCGCTACTACAGTATATCACGTGAAATTGTGTCGCTACTGTGGAAATCTGTCGTTCCTCGCGTGAGATCATGTCGCTACTGTGGAAATCTGTCGCTCCTCACGTGAGATCGTGTCGCTACTGTGGAAATCTGTCGCTCATTGCGTGAGATCGTGTCGCTACTGTGGAAATCTGTCGTTCACCTTATAGAAGTCTAAGGTTTGGTCTCAATGGAACCAAACTTGGTGAGTCCATAGCTTTTGCCACGGAGGCCTTATGGGCGCTCTATTGAAAACCCCCGGAATCATCTAGGGGCGATGCTGCCTGGACATTATCATGTGCCACGTCCACAGTTTGATCCGATTGGCACCAAACTTGGTGAGTTGATGGGTTATGCTACAGAGGAGGCCATGGGCGTTTTGGAAGTAAAAAGATCCTGATGCTGATGTCCCTACTCGGGTCAGTGCTGTCTGTCTGTCCCGTTGCACCTTATAGAAATCTACAGTTTTGGTCTGAATGGTACCATGCTTGGTCAGTTAATGGATTATGCTACAGAGGAGTTCGTACAACGACGGTGCTAATTAGACAGTAAAGGTGTGCCACACTTGAGATAGAAGTTGCAGCACAGGCTTCTAGTCTCACCCAGTCACATAATGCTGACACCGGGCCAACCAGACCTAGCACTTACCCATAATGCCAGACGCCCAGACGGGGCAGCCACTAGAATGCCAATTTTAAAGTCTTAGGTATGGCTCGGCCCGGCGATCAAACCACCGACCTCTCAAACACGAGACGGACGCCTTATCCGTCAGGCCACTGCGGGAGGTAGAGAGAGAGAGAGAGAGAGAGAGAGGATGAGGGGAGGAGGAGTCAGGCCACTGGGGAGGGAGAGAGAGAGGAGAGAGAGAGAGAGAGAGAGAGAGAGAGAGAGAGAGAGAGAGATGTAGTAAGGAGTGAAAGGGGCGAGCGAAAGATACCGATGGTTTTATCGTCTGTCGGTATTTCGATTCCTTCTTTGTAGTAAAGATAAAAAAGAATCGGTCTCTTTGTCCAGCTGATGCTCAATATCTAAACATGCTTCTCTGAAATGTGTTATTTCTGTATATCTTCAAAGAAAAGCGGCACACCGAAAGTTTTCTTTAGTGTTAAAAGCACCGACAAAAGTGCTGAAAATTGCAACATTTTAAAGAGTAAACGCGTGCGGGTCACGTAGACAGGATGCTATTGAATCTAGCTTATTTCTTCTTCTGGACTGACCAATTTCATCACAGGAGGCGGGGCATGTTGCGTCAATCAACGTAAAAATAATTCATTTGTGGCATGCAGTAAGTCTATTGTTCAGTTTTCACTTCAAGATGACCGAGTACGTTTATGGTGGGTTTAGCGACAAAACTTACCATAATCTTGTGTATTACTTTGAGAATAAAGTTTTTTCCGAAATTTGGCAAAAAGGTAAACCAAAAGAACGCCAAAGATGCTCTACGCAGGAAAAGTAAAGCTTTTGTTGTAAAGGACAATCGGTTGTTTTACGTGGGTAAAGAAGGCACAAGAGAGGTTGCAAGAAAAGGTGATGAACTTGGAATTCTGAAAAGGGTGCACGACACGGATCATATGGGCGTCAATGCTACACAAGAACGAGTGAAATCAGCATATTATTGGAACAATATGTTTGAGGACGTGAAAACAATTTGTCAAAGGTTGTGAAAAGTGTCAGAAAAGTGCAAGATTTGAAACACAAAAATGCTCCACTACAGCCAGTTCGACCTCCTCAACGTCCTTTCCGTATGTGGGGTATGGACTTAAACCAAACTGCCCAGGGGTGACGATGGTTTGGAGTACCTTCTTTGTGGCTGTCGATTACCTAACCAAATATGTGGAAGCTGCTCCCCTAAAAACAAAGGAAGGAGCCGTGGAATCGTCGATTTTTTCGATGAAATGTGCAGCCGTTGCGGCTTTCCTGCAATTGTAATCATGGACCAAGGCAAGGAGTTTTTGCAACAAGACTTTTGATGACTACTGCAATGGTCATGGCATCAACCACAAGACATCCACTGCATACCACCCTCAGGTGACTCTCTCTCTCTCTCTCTCTCTCTCTCTCTCTCTGTCTCTCTCTCATTTTTCTCTCTTTAAAAATGTCCATTTGTTCCTTGTGTCTACGTCTCGTCTCTCTCTCTCTCTCTCTCTCTCTCTCTATCTCTCTCTCTCTCTCTTATAAGCCAATCAACGTCTTCTATTTCTCTCTCTTATAGAAACGACTGTTCTCTCTATACCTGTTTGTCTCTCTCTCTGTCTCTCTCTGTCTGTCTGTCTGTCTGTCTCTCTCTCTCTCTCTTGCTAGGACACAACTCAGTCAGTTAAGGCTATCTTTTTGAATATTGGGTTTAACGTCATTTTCACCTTTCGGTATTTCGCGACGACTGGTCACATTATACTGACACCAGTGACCCAGTTCAGTTATGGGAGAATTAATAAGGCCACACATTGACCAATCCGGGATTCGAACCAGAGACAATCAGGTTGCCAGCGCACGCTCTAACCGACTGAGCTATCCCGGCTCCTCATAACCACTGAGCACACCTATATCCTCTTTAAAAGTCTGTATTCGGAGTTGGGACAGCGGAGCCGGGGATGAAGCTCAGTAGTGTAGAGCATCAGCCTGCGATTTCAACATGCGCTGGTTCGAATCTCACTTACGGTTCGTAAATAACATGGCCTTCCTGCTGTCCATTTTAATACAGTTATGATTATGGTGGTTCAGTATTGACCAAGAAATACTGGTTCGCTGGTGTCAGTTTAATGTGACCAGCCGTTTTTAAGGGCCAAAAGCCGCTGGACATTAATATTGCTTTCCTCCCTTGGACAGCAGCAATGTTTTGCCTGTGTTGAGGTCGCAAAGCTCAATAGATGAAAGCGTCTTAATCAACCCCCCCCCCCCCCCCCATTACGGATGTTTGCACGCACAAAAGGGATCTCGATATAAAGTCTCTCATCTGAAGAGTTCAATGCACTATACCACTACACCACCACGCCCTCTTTTGGATAATAACGCAGCACAAACGCAAGCATGAACACACACACGCTCTCATTCGCAGAAGGCCCCAAAAATCTCTCAGGACTGAGAAATACAAACATCTTGTGATAATACTGCCTCTGCCAAAATCTATGATCGGGAGGCACTCTAATAATCTCACAGCTTTTTACTCCCACATGTCTGTAATCCCGAATCTCTACAGTCTCACGGCTTTCTAGTCCCACGACTCTGTAGTCCCAGAGTTAGAGAGATTATAGACTGTGGGGCGAAAGAGCTGTGGGACTATAGAGTTGTGGGGATATAGAGCGTTTGTAATTACAAATAGACTCTATAGTCACACATTGTTATTTCGTCAGCAGGTGTATTGTTTTCACTTTGGAACGCCTGTCTGTTAGTTCGTCCGTCAGACTTTTACAATCGCCATATCTCTTAAACGGCTGAACCGATTATCACAAAATTTTGTACCCATGATCCTGAGACGGTGATGGGGGTGTTTATTGTGCATTTACGGTTGTTCTTGTGCGTTTTTTTTTTTTTTTTTTGTTTTTTTTTTTTTAGTTCCCGAGCAAAATCGGGATCTACTGTTTTTGGCTTTGTCCATCCGTCCATATGTCCGTCCATCCGTACGGCCGCACCCCTTATTTCATATCATCGCTTTTGGTCAATCGTAATCAAATTCAGTGTACGAGTTCGAGAGACCTGATAATCTTTCGTTGTATCGTCTTGGTTTTTCTTTAAGGTTAAGGTCTCGCCGAGTACGGGGTTCGAACTCAAAACACAAAATCGTTGATATGTCGCTCATTTCTGGACGTTTTGAAATGTTTTTTTTTCCAATAGATACCATGTCGAAAGCGCTATCGTAGCAGTACATTGTATGGGGAATAGATTATATCCCAGCGGTGCGGTTTGGACAGTTACTTACATCAGTGTGGGATTACAGAGTCAATCTGATATGAAAAACGCCCTATAATCCCACAACTCTTTGTTCTTACATCTAATCCCACACTCTTTAATCCCACAGTTCTATAGTCCCACAGCTCTACTTCCACAGCACCAAAAACATAGTGTGGGATTATAGAGCTGTGGGACTATAGATATGCTACCCTATGATTATACCATATGTAATGGATACACTTTTTTTTGTGGTTTCTTTTTTCAGACAGACAAACGGACTGACTGAGAGAATGAATGCTTGCGTCAAGAATGGTCTGAGAAACTGACGGAGCACAAAGGTGACTGGCCAAAATTTTTTTAATCAAGTTCTGAGAGGGATGTGCTGGCACACCCTAAGGTCAAAAATATTCACCATATGAGTTAGCATTTGGGTGTAAACCTCGCATCGACTGTTCGATTGAAGACGAAGATGAGTTGGACCTGGCAGCTGCAGAAATCCTTCAAGGAAACGACACACAGGACAAAACAGCAGCTGCGGATCCCCAAGACTGCAAGGCTAGTTCTCAACAGCACATGCACCAGAGAGCACACGAAAACATTGAGGAGGCCGAGCAACAAAAATATAAGAAACAGTATGATGAAAAACGCGAAAAACCATTATTATTCAAGGAGGGAGAGCGTGTCCTATTGCAAAATTCGCGAAAACGTTCTAGAAAAGGCGAAGAGCTTGATCCCCACTTTTCAGGGCCATATGTCATTATAAGAATAACGAATGTAAACACTGCATATCTGGACGGTGCGAAGCGAGCTGTGTCAGTTTCGCGTTTGAAAACATGTTGCAGAGGCAGGAGAAGCACCAAAGAAGAAGCACGTTGTGTGCCCAGAAGTTCGATACCAATTCCGTGCACCTGACGAACAGGAAATGAAAACGATGGCGACGTTGCTGGGGATTTCTGAGGGCAGCTGGAAGAATAGTCCAAAGTTTGGAATACAGAAACAATTTTCATCTTTTTCGCCACCAAAGAGCACAAACACTTACAAAACGAAGGGCGACGGAAACTGCCTGTTCCGTTCTTTCAGTTATTTCGTGACTGGAGATGAAACAAACCACCCAGCTGCAAGACGCGGAATCACGGAATACATGAAGTCCGATCCATCGGGAATCTTCGGATGCATCCTCCAAGAAGAACCTGAACAGTACTTGTCGCAATGTATGGACACACCAGCAACTCCAGAAAAGGCTTCGGGACCTCACTGGGGCACTACCTCGAAATTTCAGCATTTGCAACTCTGTGCAAATGCACAGTGTTTGAGTGGAAAAGACCAACTCGACTTGAATGTGCCCGAGTACTGGGTTCCTTATAAACCTTTGTACCCCCCTGGAACCAGGAAAAACGAGAAACAAACAAAATATGTCCACAGGCATCTCATGCCTGCTACATTCCCCCCATGGGCATTTTGATGTTGTGCTGGACATTTAAACACGCTCGTCACAGTGCTTTTCGATGTTGTGGCGGACGTTTGAACACGCTCGTCACGGGGCATTACGATATTGTGCTGGACGTTTGAACACGCTCGTCACGGGGCATTACGATATTGTGCTGGACGTTTGAACACGCTCGTCACGGGGCATTACGATATTGTGCTGGACGTTTGAACACGCTCGTCACGGGGCATTACGATATTGTGCTGGACGTTTGAACACGCTCGTCACGGGGCATTACGATATTGTGCTGGACGTTTAAAACACGCTCGTCATGCTCGTCACGGCGCTTTTGACAATGATCGCACCTGTATTAGAAACGTTCGTCTTTATATTTGCTAACATTTAGTCTTTTACTTTTATATGTCATCGCAGCCATTTATATTAGTTTTGTGTGCGCTTCATATTGATGTTCTTGAGAACTTTGCATCCTTATTGCGGATATTAATGGGACATAATATTTAAGGCTATCCTTAATATTTTTCGTTCGTTGATTCCACATTGTGAACATTTCGTTTCATACTGCACAATCTTTTTTTTTTCTCTCTTATTTTAAATATATTCTACGATTAATCATCGCTGCTCCATTGTCACTGAGTGAAACAATCATCAGCATTTGTGAAAGAAGACCCTGCAAAATCTGTCTACTTTATTTTCATGTTATTAGAAGTGTGTGTTTTTTGTGTGCTCATTCACATTCCATAGTAAAAGTCCGTGAAGAGCGGACAGTATTAATTATGTTCTTCTTATTAAACAAAAAAAAAAAACTATATACGTGGCTTTAGCACACAAACTTCCTGGATTGGAAACTGTGAATGCTTACATCCCTTCGACATTTATGTAAAATGTCTATTTAATTTCATTTACATTTTATTTTAAAGATTCTAATTGTTCCTTTGAATTTTTTTTTTTCAAACAACTTACATTGCATTCAATTTTCATCCCTTGGAGGGTAGCTTCTTTTCGTTTTATTAACTTTTGACACAAGTACATGATGGTTTCTCAAAGTGGTTTCTCATTGACACATGTCAAGTAATTTTATTTTGATATTAGTGATAATTGGGTTTCCTTCATCTAATTTACTTTTGTAATTTCTTTATAATCCTAAAGAAAAGTTGCTTTTGTTTACGAATCTTTGATATTCACTTTAAATATCAATACTAGAAATGTGTTCGAATGAACGCGTAGATCTCCCTTTGCCAGTGCACTCCCTCCCCCCCTCTTCCACCCCCCCCCTTTCCCTGTTAAAAAAAAATCCCCCTCATTTTGAGCGACGCATACACACAAAAATTCCCCTCATTTTGAGCGACGCACATAGACACAACCCCCCCCCCCCCCCCCCCCCCCCCCCCCCCCCCCATTTTTTGAGCAACGCACTTCCTAGAAAGGGGAGATCTACTAAAGTACTATTTTTTTATTTCATTATTCGTTTTTCTTTGAAAATAGCATGTCTACATTATAAAACATAACTTCGTTGTTGTTGAGGACAAAAATAAAGCGTCATGATAATACTATTTTTAGTGATCTTTTATGTGAATATATGTGAGGATATTCATCGATGAAGCCCGTCCAAACGCTCTTATCATCATGTGTTGTTAAACACGTTTGACTGGGGGGCTCAAATCGTTTAACGCTATGGACGGTAAACCGCCAACACTTTGCTATGCGACTAAGACGGAAAAACAAAACAAAAAAACAAAACAAAACAAAAAAAAAAAAAAAAAAAAAACCCACGTTTAGCTTATTTCCTTCAGGGTCATGTGCACATCAAATTATTAGCGCTTGGCTGCCCAGAAGGCCAAACGATCTGAGCACACTCGGATTAAGAGGTTTCGCTAACAATAAGCCATGAAGCCATATCTGTAAAACACTGACGCTAGGACATTTTCCGTAAAATCCTGTTTTGTAAACGCACCCCTTCCCCCCCCCCCCCCCCCAATTCACTTTTCCCTCTTTGATGCATAACAAATTGTCAATGGTTAGCCGTCAATAGTGTCAAACCATATGCCTCATCCCCCTAGTTGAACGTGGAACATTTGGCAACTGTTCTCAATTTGGCGATGTGCCACAGTAAATTAGTGAACTTATTAAAAGTAGGAATCACCTAATTGAGAGAAAAAAAAAAAACTTACCCAAAGGCGGGATTACTTGAGGAAATATAAGCGATTAGCAAACGCATAACAGTTTGAATATTATATGAAAAAAAAGCAAATTATGAAATGCAAAAGTACACTAACATGCAACAAAGAAAAACAATGTCAGTAATTATTTGGATGAAAGAAAGCCCAAACCCATTATCAAACAGCATGCATATCCCAGTCGATCGTTTCCAAATGTAAATCAAGATTTAAAGAATATATGAAAATACAACAAACTACAGTATACTAAATATCAAAATGCAAGATGAATTTGCACTCATACAACCATGCACGTGATATTCGGCCTTATAGCAGTGAACGTTCATGAATGTGTGTGCATGCATACATGCTTCAGTGGGTGAATGGATTTCTTTCAAGAGGAGACATTACAAACAAAAACGACAGAGAGAAACAAATAAGATAATCATCACATGTGCCTGTTTCTTAGAAAACAGTCAATGTTGGACTTTTTTTAAAATTTATATTTTGAATATGGACTTTCCATATCCATTTCTGCTTTGGAATGCTTTGAGGCCAATCTCAAAATTTAGCAAACAAACATGGCTACATTTATTGATTTCTCTGAAAAAAGGACGTGTGTGTGTGTGTGTGTGTGTGTGTGTGTGTGTGTGTGTGTGTGTGTGATGAGTAGATAGATAGATAGATAGATAGAGAGAGAGAGAGAGAGAGAGAGAGAGAGAGAGAGAGAGAGAGAGAGAGAGAGAGATGCGGGCTTCATAATCTATCGGTATTTTAAAATTAGTATTAATTATGGATACGCAGTATTATCTCACGTGAATTTTTGTCGCAAAGCTACTATATTTCACCACCTTCATTATTTCATGGGCACTGTCGCAAAATATTGTCGCAAATTGCAATATATTTCATGGATAGTGGTAACATTTCATGAATGTATGTCATGAGATATTGTCGTGCGATCACTTTTCACGTGGAATACGGTCGTTACTACTGCATTTTCCCATGTGAATTACTGCCGCTGCTACACTATTTCACATGAATTACTGTCGCTACTACAAAATTTTACGTGAAATACTGTAGTAGC
>JADBJO010001480.1:60000-75000 GCA_016801955.1 Conus betulinus | reverse complement strand
CACTGGGGGGGTGGTGCTTATGTTGTTTCAATGTAGGGATGGCCATGGGACGTTAAGCCTGAGTGTGTCTTATTCATCCTGCGTTTGAAAAACCCACTACAAAATCCCAGACTGCCTTGGGGGGAAAAGGAAAAAGAAGTAGATACATTAAAAAAAACAAAAACGGACTTGGGGGAAAAAAGGGGGTCCTTCAGAGGCATGATCTCCCCTCCCTCCAACCACTTATAACACGTTCCGTGACCTGTAACATTCGTCAGGGGGCAGGCCAGGCATTCCAGGTCATAAAGTGGGGGGACCCCTAAGGGCTGGGGGGGACCTCTTCCGGATGGTCGAGGGCATTCAGAGGGCCAAGCTCGCCATGTGGGGTGGCTCCTTTGTATCAAAACTACTTGCGTGCTCGGGAACATTGTTGTAAGTTTAGGATACTCAATAGCCCTTTCATAAAGGTCCCCATTGGTTCTCCTCTTAGGCCGACCTAATTGGAAGAGTCTTCATCAGGATGCGGCTTCTACCATTGACCCTCAAGGGGGGCCTCTCAGTGATCATCGTCTTTCTCAAGATATACAGAGCTATTTCTTTGGGATCCTGTTCAGGCGATCTTTCAAGAGCATTCTTCCCCACTCACGATGACTTGTCTTAAATCTGTTCTTGTCTGGCACCGCCCGGCAATTAAATGTTGTCATTATACGGGACAATGTACATTAAAACCACTGTGATGTATAAATAATGCCGGCCAAAAGGGGGACTATTCACAAATATGATTAAAAACGACTTGGGTCATAGTAGTCAGAGGGAGAAGCAGAGAAGAGAGCGAGAGGAGGGAGGAGAGAGGGAGAGGGAGCGAGAGAGAGAGAGGGGAGGAGCGAGAGGAGGAGAGGGGGGGGAGAATGAGGGAGAAGGAGGAGAGGGAGGGAGAGGGAAGAGAGGGGGAGGAGAAGGGGAGACGGGTGAGGGAGAGTAGTTGAGAGGGAGGATGACGGAGGGGAGGGAGGAGGAGAACGAGGAGAAGTTAGGAAGACAAAACATGAAATAAAGAAGAACGGAAAAAACACCAACAAAGAAACAGAAAGAAGCAGAACGAAAAGAAAGGAAAGAAGAGAACGCGGAGGGAGGAGGGTGTAGAGATAGAGGATGGGAAGGGGGGGAGGAGAGCGAGATGGAAGAGAGAGAGAGAGGTGAGACCAGGAGAGGGCGAGGGCGTCAAACGGAGACTGGGGGGCAGAGAAAGGAGAGGGATAGAGGAGAGGGAAGGAGGGAGAGAGGGTGGGAGGGGGTGAGAGGAGGGGGAGAGCGAGGAGAGAAGAGTCGAGGAGGGGAGGAGAGGAGGGACTGTGGGGGGGAGGCGAGCAGGAGAGGATGGGAGGGGGGGAGAAGAGAGGGAGGGAGAGAGAAGGGGGGAGGGGAGAGGGGCGGGGAGAGAGAGATGGGTAGAAAGAAGCGAGAGACGGGGAGAGAGAGAGGAGAGAGAGAGGAGAGTGGCGAGGAGAATCGGTGAGTGAGAGATGGAGGAGGGCGGGGAGAGGGGAGGGGGACGGGTCGGGGGCTTAGAGAGAGGCCCCCCCCCGCCCGCCCCCCCCCCCGCAGCCGTAGAGCCCCCCCCCCCGAGCCGGTCCCGCCCACGGGGCCGCAGGGAAGAGGAGGGCGATGAGGGGGCGGGGTTGGGGTCGGAGACGGGGGCTTGACGGGAAAGGGGAGAGGAGGACGGGAGAGGAGAGAGGAGAGACGGAGGAAAGACGAGAGGACGGTGGGAGAGACGGGGAGAGGGAGGAGGGGGAGAGGAGAGGGGATGCGGGAGGAGACGAAGAGAGGAGAGAGACGAGGAGAAGACCAAACAAAAGAATGAAATAAAAGGAAGATAAAAAACAAAGAAGAAGAAATGAAAGAAGAAAGGAAGAACGAAAGAGGGGACGAACAGGGACAGCAGGGGACAGGGACAGACAGGACCAGGGACGGGGGACAGAACAGAATGGGAGAGGAGAGGAGAGGGGGAGAGAGAGAAGAGATGGGGGGGGGGAGGGAGGGGCGGGGGGAGGGGGGGGGAGGAAAAAGCTTCCGCAGCTCGGTTTTTAGGGGGTGGGGGGGTGGGGGGGGGTGGGGGGAAGGACAAAAATGTTGATTTTAAAAAACAGGAACTGGCGGAGAAGTATCGATAACACCATTAAAACCCACACATTAATACAAAACAAATGTAAAACTTTGAAATAAAAACCCTCGCTAAAACCGAAAAAAAATGCAATTCTTAGCCTTAGAAATGGCTTTCCTGTGGGCTCCTCTCTTCGTGGTTCTCGATATCTGGACTTCTTGACCTGTGGGGGGGAAGACGGGAAATGAAAACATAAAAGAAGCAACAAGAAAGAAGTACCGGAAATAAAACAGAACCGCCACAAAACGAAGGGAAACCAAAAAACAAAATTATATTAAAAAAAAAAGCCCACCGGCACATAGGACCCATACTGTGTCGTCTTAGGTAGTTTACGTCCTTTGGTTTCCAAGGTTTTGGGAATGCTATGCTTGTCCGGTCTGAAGAAAACAGGAAAGACCCAATGGTTCGTCGAAACACTTCTTAGTTTCTTGATTATCTTAGTATTGTTGTGTGTTATTTGTTGGTTTCTTAGTTTTTGCACGGCTCAGTCATTCCAATTTTCTGGTTTTTTAACTTCCCGAGTGTTTTTTAATCCGAATTCTATGAAAAAAAAAACGAAAATTTTTTGACAAAAAGGTAAGGCGAAAGTAAGCGGGCTGATTGTCAGTGTGTGGTTTACGGTTTATTTCTGATATTATCAGAAACAAACGGATCAAGAAAGTAGAGAAGAACGTTAACTGACCTGTTTCAGTTTTTTTTTTAAACTCCGAGAAAAACAGTTGCAAGGGAACACGTAGGGTGTTTTTGTACAGTCGGACGTTGACACAGGACGCCCCGGTCCCGGAAAGATTACGGTGGCCAGATTCTTTTGTTTCGCGTTGTACGGAGGGGGGACACAATCCAAACGCGGAATCGGAAACGGAAAATCCGGCCCGGGAATTAAAAAAGGCATTAATTCTTAAAGGTCGCTGTCGTGAGGGGGGAAATGGAGGAATTGGAATTTTGTCTGTTTAATTAAAAAGACGGAAGAGGCTTTTTGTCTTTTGGTTTTGTGTGTTGGCACTTTTGAGGGCAACAGCTTTTTAAAGAAGGGGAAGTATTCGTTGGAGTCCTGAGGGGGACCTAAGTAATCCATGGTTATGCATTAAAAACGTGTTGTGGTTATGTAAAAAAAATGAAGTAGAAAGTTATGCATGTAAGTGATATACCCACTGTAGGCGCCGTAGTTGAAATTAGGGGGGGTAAAGAGCATGGATGAGGAGCATGGAAGGCAGGAGCAAGAGCGAAGCTTCTGAGAAGGAGAGAAAGAGGGGGGGGGATATCGTTCAGGGCTGCAAGAGAGGGGAGAATGGCTTATAGAGGGGGTAGGTGGGGGTGTAGGGTTAGGGTTAGTTTGGAGGGAGTGGGGAAATGAAAGGGTTAGGGTAGATTTTAAAAAGGGTAGGCTGAGGGCCGCCAAGAGGTGCGAGGGAAACATGCATGGGGCGTGATGTGTGTGTCTGCGTGATAAGGTGGGATGGGGGAAGGTGGTGGGGTCTATATGGGAGGAGGGAGATGAGGGAAAGGAAGGGAAGGGCGTGGGCACCGTCGTGGTGATGTTTTCAGGGTTTTGTCAGAAAGAGAGAGGGAAGGGACCAGGGTCCAAATTCCCCCCACCTTCACCCCACCCCCTGTCGCAAAATTAATGCGGGGGGGGAGGGGCGGATGGTGGGATGTGTGCTGGTGACGTGGTTTGTGGGTTGGTGTGTTGTTGGTTGTGCGTGGTGTGTGTGGTGTGGTTGTGCTAGTAACGTGCTGGGGGAGAAGGGAGAGGAGGAGGAGCGGAGGAGGAGGGAGAGGGGGATTTGAGGTGGAGGAGATGAGATTTAGAGGTGAGAGAGGGAGAGGGGGAGGGGACGAGAGAGAGAGGAGATTTGGGCGAGAGAGAGGGGGGAGGACGAGGACGAGATTGAGGGAAGGGATTGAGGTGGGAGAGAGGAGGAGTAAGAGAGACGAGCGAGGGGTGGAGAGAGAGTGGGGAGGGGAGGGAGGGAGAGATTTTATCGTGCTCAGTTTTGCCCTCCTCTGGGTCTACGTGGGGCAAAATGACACTTGGCGAAGTGGCTCGAAGCGAAACGACACTGGGTCGATCCAGTTTGCGAAAACGGATAAGGGCAAAAACGATGAATGTGGTGCAGAGAGATGACGTAAAGAGAATATAAAGGACAAAGGGGTCAACAGGGACGAACGTGTTTGTGACTGGCACAATTATTTATGGCTGTGTTTGTGACTGGCACAATTATTTATGGCTGTGTTTGTTTTGACATCTGCTGACAGCTATGGCCTTCCGTTGACTGAAAAAAGAAAGTAATGTTGTTATTAATGTGATTGACAACAGGTGTGATCATGCTCGCTATTTTCGTCCAGTGAGTTGCAGTATATTCCATTTTTTTTTCTGGGAGTGGAAGTGATATTTCGATTGCAGCATTTTCCTTCAGCATTATCACACTGACATCAGTAGCTCTGCAAACTGTACAGAACGGCCACTGGAGAAATCATCGTACATACATGCAACTGAATGTGCTGACAAGTATCACTAATGATGAATTACGTTTTGAAGTATTAGGAAGCACAGGGGTATTTCAGATTAAAGGGAAAATAGCATCGATGTATTTCACAGAAAAAAACTGTCAGATTTAACAACTTAAAAGAACAAAACTGAAGCAAAATGCAAGCTAAAAAAAAGAAACTTTTTAAAAACTACCACGCATATTTTGTCACATTGGAGCTGGTAAGAAAACAATTTTTGCAGGAATCCAACATTGTGCGAATGAGATTTTCCAATTGTATGTACTGATTGTTATCATCATCATCGTCATCATCATCATCATCATCATCATCATTATCATTCTAATAATGATGATTATGATGACGATGATTATTCTTTTCTTTTCTTTCTTTCTTTCTGCGTACGCAGGCTGATATTCCTGCGGACACTGCCAGTATAGACAGACAGTGGAGTTTTGTATGTATGACCGTTTTTCATCCCGCCATTAAGGCAGCCATACTCCATCTTCGGGGAAAGTGCATGCTATATGTAACGTGTCATCCATACCAACGGCCAAACTGGCCTCTCTTCCGAAAGTTGGCGATGGGATTTTACGTGTGTGCAAGATGTTATGCGTGCGTTTCACACACGGGAACCTCGGTTTATAGTCTCATTCGAAGGACTGTATGGGGAAATGGAGTCAGAACCAATGTTAACTCCGAGAGAAAAATCCCCCTGTACCGAAATTCGAACTCGCCACCCCAGGATCACGAGTCAGGCGCTCTACCAACTGAGCTATTCCGCCCCCCTGGATGATTATTATAATTATTATTATTAATGATCATCATCACTATTGTTATCATTATTATTATCATCATCATCGGTATTATCATTATTGTTATTATTATCATTATTATTACTGTTATTATTAGTAGTAGTATCATTATTATAATCATCATCATCATCATTATTATATTATCACTCTCATCATCATCATCGTCATCATTATTATTATGTTTGTTGTTGTTGTAATTATTATCATTATTATTTATTATTATTATCATTATCATCACCAACACTGTTAAAACTCAGTTTTCAGTTAACTGATCTGCATTTGCAAAGGCTCTTTAGTTATGGTCGTTGCTGTCACTGTGTTCACCGAGCGACTCTCATAACTTGCAGGGCAGCCTGTCGGTGATGAAGAAGCTGCACCACGTGGATGCCAGTGACGACGACATGGTGGACAAGTGGAACGAAGCACGCCTGCATCCGCTACAGAACGGAAAGCGGAAACGGAAGGAGAGGATACATCCGGAGAGCCCGGAAGTGTTCGTAACAACCTGGAGGCCGACCGCAGACTGGTAAATGATGAAGACGATGGGTCATGAATGTAGTGGTGTTGAAGTCTATGACAGGAATGTGATGATTTTTTTTAAGCCACTGAGTCATATTCCGTGTCCCCATCAGTGGCATTGCACCCACTACCCATTTCCTCCTCGCCCTCTGCCCCCTCCCCCTTCCCATCACTTATTACGGCAGCTCCATATGCAGCCTCATCCAGTTTCCTGTCGCAGATCCAGTGCTAGTACCAGCAGTTCGCTAAAAACAGTCGATGTCAGGCGGTCGAGTTATAAGCTTTCAGGCAGGTGAAGTATTGGCATCTTGTGTCATATAAAATGAGCCTTTGCTGAAAGCGCCAGGCATTCTATCAGATCTTTTTTTAGTCCCACTTGATGAACACAACGTCAATGAAACATGTGTAAATGTACACACACACACACACACACACACACACACACACACACACACACATATACCGACACACACACACACACACACACACACACACACACACACACACACACACACACACACACACACACACACACACACATACCGACACACACACACGCACAAGCACACACATACACACACAAACGCGAGCTTGCGCGTGCACACACACACACACACACACACACACACACACACACACACACACACACACACACACACACACACACACACACACACACACACACACACACACACACACACTCACACACACACTTCACACACACACACACACACACACACACACACACACACACACACACATACACACACTCACACACACACACTCACACACACACACACACACACACACACACACACACACACACACACACACACACACACACACACACACACACACACACACACACATATACACACACTTAAACTCAACCATATGGGAAAATAAGCACCGTAGAACGGACGTCTAGTGTCTGTTCTGGACAATATGTAAAATTGTCCATGACTAGTCACCAGATTTTGACAAAAACGCCGGCAGGTCGAAAACTGCCACCAGGAAAGACAATGTATGACAGTGTCCGGAAGAAAGACAGGAAAACAGTTCACAGCAGACATCAGGACAGAAAGAATAAACATACACGGTCCAAGTGCGTGTTAGAAAAGAGGAAGTTCTCAGCAAGAAACTGCCAGAAGGGGAAGGGGGAGGGGGGGGGGGGGGGCTTTTGTACTGAAAGAGCCCCCGGGATATCAGATAGTCAGAGAAGCACTCACCGTCGTTTATTAATGAGTGAATCACTTAATTAGTCTTCGGTGTTTCACAATGATAATAAACGTGACGACGACGACGATGACGACGACGACGACGACGACGACGACGATGATGATGATGATGATGATGACGATCGGGAATGACGATGATGATGATGTTTACAATGATCCCTATGGTGATGATGATGATGATGATGATGATGATGATGATGATGATGATGAACAGGAGGAGGAGGAAGGAGGAGGAAGAGAAGGAGAAGGGGAGGAGGAGGAGGAGAATTGGTGGTGTTGGTAGTGATGATAACGAGCATGACACTAACAATCACGACGATAACGGTGATCGCGTGGTGGTGATCATAACGATGTATATGATAATGATGATGATAATCCTTATGGTGGTGTTGAAGGTGATGATGACGACAACGATTATGACAACGACGATGATATCATTGTGATGGTAATGATGGTGATTTGGAAAATAATGATAATGGTGAAAATGAAGGTGATGGCTTTGCTGTTTCCATTTGATGACGATAATGCTTTGAACATTCCCGACCAGCTGTCCATGCTGAGAATATGTTTAGTTTTATTCAGGCTAATCGATTCAGTTTATTTGTATGTGAACAACACGCACCAGGCAAAGAAAAGAAAACTGTCCCCATATCATAAATGTTGAACGATGACAGACATTAGGAACTGCCCATACGTAGGATGGCATATACACACAGAACTATGAATGATGTAATGTCTCAATGTGGAAGATGGTACGAGTAGAATATTTTGATGAGGGTTAGAAGAGATGTTAGAATCTTCTTTGCGTTACAAAAGAGAGAGAGAGAGAGAGAGAGAGAGAGAGAGAGAGAGAGAGAGAGAGAGAGAGAGAGAGAGCAGCGCTTATACAATGCACACCACTTCTCTTTATCCATCCCTTCTATACTCTGTTTTGACGTTTTTTACTCACCGTAGCTACATTACAAATACGATCCTGTATACTATATACAACACCTCACCAGCCTCACTGTATCCCAATGCCAACAGGAGCAGTCTCTTCCTGGAGTCTTCAACGTCAACCAACGTTTAGGCATCATCGACTACGACCGAATCATCAGCGACTACCGATCCCGCGTGCTGCCGAAAGCGGGGTCCGAACCCCAACCCTCAGCTTGCCCCAAATCGACGTTCCTGCGGCAGCACGCCGAGTGAGCGTACCTGAGGACGACAGCACTGCCGCTGCGGCAGATCCGGATCTGGAATGTGAGGAGTCCGACATAGCGGAAACGGAAAGTAGCAGAGGAAACGGAAGAGAGTAAAGCAAGCGGTGATGACGGGCAGTTGGAAAACGCTTCCGGCATGACTATAGAGAAACTTCTTAAGGTGAACGAAAGGTAGTAGCGTGTGGAGGGCTAGACTATTTGTTGCAACATTGAACAAAATACAAATCAAGCGCGTGCGTCCCCCCCCCCCCCACACACACACACACTCACTTACACACACACCCCATTCCCCTCGCCCTCACGCCCCAGTTCAGGTGGAATATGCTCTGATTGATTTTTTTCTTCGTTTTGGACACTGAGGTTCCAAAGGAAGGGAGTAAGTTTGGAACAAACGGGGAGGACCATCTGGGTTTTGTCACCGGGAGGCGATTTGGAGGACGTGTCCGTTTTCACCGGGAAGTGATTTCAGACATGGAGTGATTGAAGAAGTTACACCGGTCAGAGGAGATTTTCATTTCGGAGTCAGCTTAGATTGCAATCCTCTGTAACTCCTCTGAGTGACACTTTAAACCGAGGTCCTGCGCGAGAGCGCAAGTATTTAGAAGCAAAACAAAAAGAATTACAATTCACACGCATGTTAAATCCCAGTCTGTCTTTTTCTAGGAGAGCAGGCTGTCATGTGCTGGTGGGATGGACTATACACCTTGAGAGAGAGAGGGAGAGAGAGAGAGAGAGAGAACACACTGAACACTGAAGATGTTTAATGTCATTAGCCACACAGCCTGAGAGAGAGAGAGAGAGAGAGAGAGAGAGAGAGAGAGAGAGAGAGAGAGAGAGAAGGAATGATGGGCGCTCAGTGACGAGAAAAACGAAGAATTTAGATTAAAACGATGGACTAAAATTTGTCCAGAAATCGAAAGATGAAAATGTGAAAAACCTGGCCTGTAGAAGTCAGCAAGATTTTGAAGTTATTCTAAGAAAACCCTGGTTTAAAGCACTGCTGTCTACAAGCTTACAGAGTTCAAAGGTTCATACAGACATTCACAGTTAAAACTGTGGTAAAACCTGGCACTGATTCCTTCCCTCGCCATGGAAAAGATAAAAAAAAAAAAAAACACAACAAAATACCGGAACCTTTCTAGTGATTACAAATGATTTAAACAGAAAGGTCTGTTTTTAAATGGGAAGGGAGCACAGAGAGAATCTCTTTTCTACCAAGTACTTCATATGCTGTAAAACTCCTGCCAAGTGTGGATCATCAGGACCAGCGATCAATAGGAGTTTCACTCTATGAAGAGCTCGTCAGGCTTGATACTGTATCATGGTTACTTTGCTGATAATGAGCACTTCCACATGAACAGAAGGAAAACTTCGCAGAAATTTAGCAGACCTTTCTGCCTGCGAGAGAAATGTTTTTTTGTTTTTTTTTTGAAAACAAAGATTGGATCTGAATGAAGGGAAGATGAAGAAAGTTAGATTAAAGTGATACACTGGTTTTATCCCTAGAAATCTCTCTCTCTCTCTCTCTCTCTCTCTCTCTCTCTCTCTGTGTGTGTGTGTGTGTGTGTGTGTGTGTGTGTGTGTGTGTGTGTGTGTGTGTGTGTGTCCGCGCCCACACGCGAGATAACGTGGTGTACGCCAAGCTGACGTTTTCCTTCTGTTATTTCCTCTTAGCTGTGTGGTTGTCTGTCTCATGTCAGTGGCATTGCCCCCTCGCCGCTCATTCCACCTTGCCATAGACACTCACATCCATGTTTAGTTATGACGCAGCCCCAGCAACTGACAGCTGGCGGTCCCTAAGGAGCCATCAGTATCAGGTGAAATAAGACTGCAGACGGCAGTGGGAGACAGAGAACAGCAGCTGGGGGACTGGGATCGCCCAGAGGAAGGAACCAACAGTTTTTGTAGTGTCATGTGCTTGTTCCATAAGTCTGGCGGTCTTGTGACCTGATCTGGGTCGAAAACAGTTATTGTCCCGTATGAATTTGCTGTTTTCCCGTAAAGAAAGCGAATTTAGCTGTTATTCTAGGGAAATGACTTTTTTGTTGCGATATTTAACAGTTAGCGTGGGCAGTAACATTTCCCAGATAATTCTATTTTTTGTAGGATAACATTATAGAGAGGTAATGTGCTCTTGACGTCTATGCTACGCGAAAAAAAGTCAAAGAGTTACCCCAGAAAAACGGTTAATTTCCCAAGAAGCAATGTATCCCAGGAAATCATCATTACGTGCCTGGGAAAACAGCTAATCATTCCGGTAAGCGATTTGCTCGGTAAAACATTTATATCAATAAAATAAGGACTGGCAGTTAATAGTTATCACAGGAAAAAAGCGAACTGTTCGGGGAACAGCTGCTTCCATAAAGATAATTAGCTGTTTTAAGTGGCAAATACACTTTCCCACCATGATGTACTGTTTTTTACAAAGGAAATGATTTTTTACCCCGAAATTCTACCGTTTGAAACCAGTATGGTCCCATAATAGGACTGTTCATTGTCTGCTCTGAAGGGGGTCTACTTTTGCCCTCCCACTGCCAGAAGTCCTCCAGAAGAGTTGACAGAGGACGTTCCCAGCAGGAAGACGTCCCAAGCCTCCGACAGTTCCGGGGCGTGGACTGACAACAGCAGCAACTCGGACTCTGAGGGGTCCGCGACAGCCGAGCTACACCGTCTGAACATCGGTCAGTGCTCACGTCTTTCCGCTCACCTGCAGGGTCTGTTGGATGGTGGGTGGTGGTGTGAATGGTCGAGGTCTGCCTGTGATGTATGCATTCATACGGTACATTGGGTGTATAGGTGCGGCTGGGCAGTTTGTTAGGTTTTATGGTTTTCTCATTTGTTTTAAAATGTTGTTTGATTTTCGTTTTCTTCTCAATTCTTTTCTTCTTCTGTTGTCAGTTTGAAAGATAAATACAAAAAAGAACAGGTATGTAAACGGAAAGCGAGCGAAGATCAGATTTTGAGGGGGACACACACACACACGCACGCACGCACGCACGCACGCACGCTCGCACGCACGCACGCACGCACGCACGTACACACACACACATACACCAGCCACCTCACACACACATACGCACACAATCATTGCCATCCTCCTCCTCCACCTCATTATGTCCTGGCTACCACCATCACCACTACCTTCTATTACTGAAACTGTTACCGGGTACTTCGTAATATCGACACCGGCTTAGATATTCACAATGGACACAATGATACGGAAACCGACTGCTGTTGCTCCCTGTGTAACTGTTACCGTCCACAGAAATATTTACACAGCATGATCGGCGAGAGCCATGTTTTGGTCGCAGCGGGGCGTGACGTGAGTCCAAGCAGAACCTGTAGAACTTATGTTTATTACTTTTCCAATAGTGTCACTATAGATAATGGAATATTTTTTTCCAGCACAAACCAAGCTTGCACAGAATCTAGACTGGCTTAAAAATCTCCTAGACGATCACCCGAAATTTAATTGAGTTGGAGTATCAAAAACGACTTAGGGCCTACCTGTTGCTAGGAAATTGTCTCGGTCATGTTCAAACGTAATTTAAAAGAACACATTGCAAGACCATGATACTTGGTTTTAGTAGTTATCGTAAAACCCTGATGCTAATTTTGAATATGATGTTGGATATCCTAAAACCCTGATGGTAATTTTGAATATGATGTTGGAATTACACTTTTCGTCAGATGTAAACTGAAATTCGACGCAGGAGTGAATGTTAAGTTTGAGCTAATCAGGCAAAGATTTTACCCGCAAAGAGGAACACATGGTATCATATGACAAGGCCTAAAACGCGAGTCCCATTGATCTGAGAATGGATTTAAAGAACGGATGTCTCTCTGTGGAAGTTTTATCCTTGACGAGGTACACAAACATTGTATGAATGGTCGGTTTCAGTACTTATCCGGTTCGATATCACGAACCACCAGCACCACCACAACCACCACTACCACCACCACCACCACCACCATGACGACGCCGACGGCGACAGAGATGATGGCGATGGCAATAATGTTAATGGCGATGGTGCACAAAACGTTGTCATCATTGCAGCCATAGGAAAGCATTCCTATTAAAAGAACTGGGTGTGTGGTAGCAGCACAAGTACCTGCAAAATCGTAGGAATTGTACTTTAAATGGAAAGGGTAGGCACTCTTGTTGTAGAAGTCGCAGAAGCAACTACAATTGTAGGTATAATGGTAGCAACAACAACAACAATTAAAGTGTTAATGATAGCACATGCGACAACAATTAAAGTTGAATGGTAACAACAGCAACAACAACTGTTGTATTAATGGTAGCAGCTGCAACAGCATTTGTTGTAGTAAATGGTAGTATCAGCAACAACATTTGCAGTATTAATGGTAATGTCTAAGACGGCAGTTGTTTTAATGGTAACAGCAGCAATAACAATTACAGCTTAATGGTAGCAGCAGCAACAACAACAATTACAGTATTAATGGCAGCAGCTGCAACAGCATTTGTTGTAGTGAATGGTAGTATCAGCAACAACATTTGCAGTATTAATGGTAATGTCTAAGACAGCAGTTGTTTTATGGTAACAGCAGCAATAACAATTACAGCTTTATGGTAGCAGCTGAATAGCACTGCTGTATTAATGGTAACAGCAGAAACAAAATTACAGTATTAATGGTGCAGCTGCAACAACAATTATAGTATTAATGGTTGCAGCTGTAACAACAATTATAGCATTAATAGTAGCAGCTGCAACAACAATTATAGTATTAATGGTAGCAGCAGCAACAACAGTTATAGTATTAATGGTTGCAGCTGCAACAACAATTATAGTATTAATAGTAGCAGCTGCAACAACAATTATAGTATTAATGGTTGCAGCTGCAACAACAATTATAGTATTAATAGTAGCAGCAGCTGCAACAACAGTTATAGTATTAATAGTAGCAGCTGCAACAACAATTATAGTATTAATAGTAGCAGCTGCAACAACAATTATAGTATCAATGGTAGCAGTTGAACGGCAGTTGTATCAATGGTAGAAGGTCAACAGCAGTTATATTAGTGTTAGCAGTTGAACATTAGTTGTCGAATCAATGGTTGCAGCTGCAACGTGAGTTGTATTCATGGTAGAGCAGCAGCAGCAGCAGCAGCAGCAGCAGCAGCAGCAGCAGCAGTAGTTATGCTAACGGTAGCAGCTGCAACAGCAATTGTAGCACTAATGATAGCAGCTGTAACATGAGTTAAAATATTAATGGTGGCAGCTCCAACAGCAGTTGTAGTATAAATACTAGTGGCTGCAGCAGCAGTTGCATCAATGGCAGCAGTTGCTACAACCGTTATATTAATGGTAACAGCTGCAAAACCAGTTATATTAGTGGTAACAACGACGACAACAGCAGTTATATCAATGGTAGCAGCTGCAACAGCAGTTTTATTAATGGTAACAGCCGCAACAGCAGTTATATTCAGTAACATTAATGGTTACAGCGGCAACAGCAGTAATATCAATGGTAGCAGCTGCAACAGCAGTTGTATTAATGGTAACAGCCGCAACAGCAGTAATATTAATGGCAGCAGCCGCAAAAGCAGTTATCTTAATGGTAACAGCGGCAACAGCTGTTATATTGATGATAAAAGCGGCAACAGCAGTTATATTGATGACAACAGCGGCAACAGCAGTTATATTAATGGTAAAAGCGGCAACAGCAGTTATATTGATGGTAACAGCGGCAACAGCAGTTATATTGATGGTAACAGCGGCAATAGCAGTTACATTGATGGTAACAGCGGCAACAGTTGTTATATTAATGGCAACAGCCGCAAAAGCAGTTATATTAATGGTAACAGCCGCAACAGCAGTTATATTAATGGTAACAGCCGCAACAGCAGTTATATTACTAGTAACAGCAGCAACAGCACTTATATTAATGGTAACAGCGGCAACAGCAGTTACATCAAGGGTAACATCGGCAACAGCAGTTGTGTAACTAGTAACAGCGGCAACAGCAGTTTCATTAATGTAACAGCGGCAACAGCAGCTATATTAATGGTAACAGCCACAACAGCAGTCGCACTAATTGTAGCAGCTGCAACAGCAGTTGTATTGATGATGGCAAACAGCAACAGTCGTTGTATTGATTGTAACAACCGCATAAGCAATGATATTAACGATGGCAGCTGCAACACGAGTTCTGTTAATAGTAACAGCTGCATCAGCAATTGCATCGATTATAGCAGCTGCAACAGCAGTGGCAGCAACAGCAGAAGCGAACAGATTCAGCAGATTTGTTTACTTGAAGTAGCAGCAGCAAAGATTGCAGCAGTAACTGTAAAAGCTCAAGCAGCAGCTGTAGTGATTACAGCAGCAGCAGCAGCAGCATTTGCAGTGGCAGCAGCAGCAGCAGCAGCAGCAGCAGCAGCAGCAGCAGCAGCAACAACAACAACAATAACAGAGGGGGTAGGAATGGGAGGGGGGAGAAAGGGAGAGAGAGAAAGAAAGAGAGAGAGTGTGTGTGAGTGAGTGAGCGTGTGTGTGTGTGTGTGTGTGTGTGTGTGTGTGTGTGTGTGTGTGTGTGTGTGTGTGTGCACAAAATGAAGCTAGTAGATAACAGAC
>JADBJO010001480.1:30000-47500 GCA_016801955.1 Conus betulinus | reverse complement strand
GAGAGGAAGACAACTGGAGGGCAAAGGGATGGGGGTAAGAAAAGTGGAGGAGGGGAGTCATAGAGAAAGCAATACTATAATAAATAGGAGGCAGAACCACCGTTATGAAATCACATACATATTATACATGTTCAAACAATCGTAAAGAAATCATATATGTGAACGTGGCCTCGAAAAACTGCTCAGAATTCGAATTTGAGGATCTTGATTATGCCATGAAAAAGTACAAATAACGAGTTGACAATGTGATCAGCCATGATGCGGTGTAAATTGTACACAGCTGATGCACGTAACATTTAAAAAATTAGTTTTAGAGGGTTTAAACAAAATCGACGAAAGTCAGTTTCAAACAAAATTTCCCGGCCCCCCCCCCCCCCCCCCCCCCCCCCCCTACAAAAAAAAAAGAAAAAAGCCTACCGAGGCGGGGAAGGGGGAGGTGCGTGTGGGAAGGGAATGACGGACAATGCACCAGTTATCTCCACCTGTGGACGGTGAGAATTGCTTTCCTTCCATGCGCAAATCACAGGACGTTATGGTACGTGGGAACGAATACGGCGGTATATAAATAAAAGCAAACAAACATCCCTTACTCCCTTCTTAAAGGCAGCATTAATCTTGTTTGTTTGTATCGAATGTGTACACATAAGAAGATAAACGAGGGACTATGTTTTTTTTAATTCGCCATTTTCGTCTCTGTCTCGGCTATGTATGTATGTATGTATGTATGTATGTATGTATGTATTATATATATATATATATATATATATATCAGCGTCCCCTCCCCCTCTCTTCCTTTTCCACTCTTCTTCCATCCTGTCCTCCTCTGTAACCCTTCATTCTCTCTGTCCATCCCGTTGTCCTTCTTCCCATTCTCCTGTCTCCCTCCTCCTTCCACTGTCACACCGCCCCATCCTTCCCCACCGCCGCCCCATTCTCCTCCTCGTCGATCCTTCCACCGTTCCGTTTCCGCCTTCCTGCCATTCATCCAGTCCTCAACCCTTTTGCCTTTGACCAGCCTCAAATCCTTGAAGAAGAAGAAGAAGAAGAAGAAGAAGAAGAAGAAGAAGAAGAAGAAGAAGAAGAAGAACAACAACAACAACAACAACAACAACAACAACAACAACAACAACAAGAACAAGAAGAAGAAAAAGGGATGGGAGGGGAGGGCTTGGGTGTTTGAAGTCATGATTGAACCAGGGGCTTCAGGTCTTCGGTCTAACGCTCTCCCAACTGATCATCCCCGGTTGACAGGAAACACGGTGATTTGAATAATATCTGAAAGCCAACAGAGAGGCGTGTTTGACTCTCTTAGAATCCCGGAATCGCTTCGCTTCACCATAAGGTTACATCAGCAATGCGACTAATGCGACTATTCTCGTGCAAAAATGACTGGCTCTTGATGTACCTAGAATGCTAACGAGTCACCGTGACAAATTTGGAGGTCAGAAAAAAACTGTGGATGGTATAACCAACAACAAAGAATGCACACTGCGCACAGACAGACACACAAACAAACAGAACGAGCTTTATACATTAGGTTAATGTGTTGGGGTTAAATGATTGGACAAATCCTGTAAACTCCCTTACGATTGGTACCTGATAGATCGGTAATCACCTGATCATGGACAAGTGCCTGGGTTACAGCAAAGCTATGCCACGCCACGAGGCCAGCATGCGCCCGCAAATACGCGCACATTTCTTCGTTGATTGGTCGAAACATGCACGCGTATGTCAGGCCGTAACTGCACGCGATAATGAAAAAGTTGCACACAAAAAAAATTTGCGAGAGAGAGAGAGAGAGAGAGAGAGAGAGAGAGAGAGAGGGTGGGGGTGACACCCTCGTTTATCGAGAGAGTATCCCTAGCCCCACTGTGAATTATTGTATTAAGTATGGGTCAATCTCTCTCTCTCTCTCTCTCTCTCTCTCTCTCTCTCTCTCTCTCTCTCTCTCTCTCTTCTGCTAATATTACAAAAAGTGAGGTTAGCCAGCTTAAGGGGAAGTGAAAGGAAGCAAGACTAATTTTTCGGTCCAACTTTTTAATGCTTAGAGAGAAAGTGCAGGAGCCGTTGCAGTCACTATTGTGCACGCAGTTGCGAGCTGAAATCCTGCCAGAATTTCGAGCGAACATTTATCAATCAACCAAGAGATGGATGCGCAACTGAGCCCGCCAGTTGGGAGCGCAGCTGGGCCTTTTGACATTCTATGCAAAGCTGTTTCAAATCCACTCAACAAAACACATTTCAAACAGACCTTCATGAAATGGAATCCATGTCGAACAGCAGTGATTTTGATTCATTAATGTACCGGCAACAATCGGGCTTTTACTTTAATCTTCTTATCTCCTTTATTTTTTTTCCTTTGTTAATCATACGAAGGCACAACTGAATATAACATTTCAAAGTGATGCAAATGTTTGCCTCTCACTTCCGTTGTTGGTTATCCTGAAAACTGCGCCTCACTTTTGCTGCCTTTATCGGCTAATTCAGTTTGTGTGTACATGTGTGTGTGTGTGTATGTATGTATGTGTGTGTGTGTGTGTGTGTGTGTGTGTGTGTGTGTGTGTGTGTGAGAGAGAGAGAGAGAGAGAGAGAGAGAGAGAGAGAGAGAGAGAGAGAGAAGAAGAAGAAGAGAGAGAGAGAGGGAGAGAGAGAGAGAGAGAGAGAGAGAGAGAGAGAGAGAGAGAGAGAGAGAGAGAGAGAGAGAGAGAGAGAGAGAGAGAGAGAGAGAGAAAATCGCACAAGCACACGCTCGGATCTCCATTGTATGAAAATCCAGCAAAAATCCGATTACGTCGTCTCTCTCCTCTCCCACCTCTCTCTCTCTCTCTCTCTCTCTCTCTCTCTCTCTCTCTCTCTCTTCTGCTAATATTACAAAAAAGTGAGGTTAGCCAGCTTAAGGGGAAGGTGAAAGGGAAGCAAGACTTGTGGAGGTGAGGTGGTTATGCTCATTTGTTGGGAAGATTGGGGGGAGGGGTGTTAGGGACAGAGAAGGGAAATCCTTCCAGAAGGGCAGGCAAGTAGAAGGTCCCTGGTGGGTCATTTACATATTGATCGAGCCGGATGTGTTGTGTGAGCCTTAAGTAGACGTAATCTTTCGCCGTCTGACAATTCCTGTGCAGACGACCAAATCTCGTAAAAATCATGTGGTGAGTGAGTGAGTGAGTGAGTGAGTGTGTGTGTGTGTGTGTGTGTGTGTGTGTGTGTGTGTGTGTGTGTGTGTGTGTGTGTGTGTGTGAGAGAGAGAGAGAGAGAGAGAGAGAGAGAGAGAGAGAAGAAGCCTGGTTGATTCTGCTGCAATAGATGAACATCGACTGGCACAACCTGTCTTTCTTTTTTTCTTTCTCTCATGTTGTTCCTTATCACCGGTCCACCGACCCCGAAGAGTCTGGCACAAACTTTATGAGATGCAATCTTCCACCACCAATTTAGTGTGTGTGAGAGAGAGAGAGAGAGAGAGAGAGAGAGAGAGAGAGAGAGAGAGAGAGAGAGAGAGAGAGAGAGGAGAGTCAAAACTGACCGCTGTTGCGTTAAGTGATCTTGTCTGAAAGAAGGAAAGTGCCTTTGAGAGATGCTGAACCCATGGTCGTATCACCAGCTAAATGTGTGGGTTTCCTCAAAAGGGAAACGGGTAGGCGTCTTTCATATTAAGACCGTGTCACAACACAATGTTTGCAGACAAAACACGCCTCCAGAGAACCCTAAACGGTCCATGGCAGCTGTTTTTTCAAAACTATTTTGATGAAGGCATGTCACATGCTGAAACACTCACCCTCAAAGGTTCGAGCAGTAGCACCGCACAGCCGACTGCCCACCTGGTGCTTCGAGTTAGTCGTCGATCCAACAGCACAGTTTCCGGTTCCCCGCCCCTTCTTTTGTCTTCCATGCTGTGCACCATAGATCTAGTGGATTTGGAATCAATTGATCCAAAACAGTCTGCTATTTTATCTTCAAACGAGCATTTCCATATATCTGTTTGGTAACTCATGATGAGACAAAAAAAAAAAGATTTTCGCCAGATTCCAGTAAATCGGCAACTGACACCGGGTGCTGAATAAATAATAAACGAAAAACAAAAACAAAACAAACAAACAACAACAACAACAACAAAAAGCACATCCCCCAAAACTTTTTAACGAAAGCATGCCAAATACTGGGGGCAGTTAGGCTATCAATAACAGAATGAATGTAGTGTATACATAGCCCCGAAATGAATGGATGATAATTCAAGTACAATACAGGATGGGAGAACTACAACTCTGAAGACTGTTGATCTTTGTGTTCTTAGTTTGGACATTGACGTATTCGATCTGAGGACACAGCTGTGAAGACTTAAGCATTCGACATCGATCCGTGTTTGGGATTATAATGTTAAATATTAAAATAATGGAAAGAAGAAATAACACCTCTTTTATCAGTAAACATATTTTTCTCCTTTCCTTGGTGGAGGGAGGGAGATGGGAGGAGAGAAAAGAGGAAGAGAAGAAGACAGAGAGTGTGTGTGTGTGTGTGTGTGTGGAGGAAGGGAATCTTTTTTCTAGTGGCGAGAACTGGGACAAGTTACGTCCATTGACACTGACAAAATTTCACGAATTCACGTCACTGTCAACAAGCAGCACAAATGAAGTGGACTACATATTATGTCATGGTTACCCAGATTTGTAAGAATTGCATAGTTCTTTAACAACAGCTAGGCTTTGCATGATCGCATTCATAAGGGGCTATATCCTACTTCAATAAATCCCCGCCCTACCTCTCTTTTCCCCCACCCCAATCCCCTGGATATAGAATAGACGAGCATACACAGAGCCTTATGCGTCAGTCCCAATCTCTCATCAGTCTCTGTACTATCACATCACAGCAGATCACATTCAGACCAGCAAAGTGTAGTCGAGATGTCGTGTAATATTCACATGTAATAAGCACCATGACGCTATGGTGTGTCTTAGTTTCCGAGAGGATTTCAGGACTGATTTAGCGGCAGACGTTGGGTGATCTAGAACAATGGCATATAACTATGACCTCTGGCCTCTTTCGCTAAAAATGGAGGCCTTCTCTTTCTCCCTTGGCAGACATACATCCACCATTTGTTGTTATTTAACATGAGAAATATGTCTTTCCACGGGTTGGGGGCTGCTTCATGACAGCCTGATATTGAGAGTTCCCTGCGGACTGCTGCATTGGGGTTGCGGCAGAACGACCCTGATGTGGCTGTGCACAGGAATCTAGTATGGTCGTTTTGGGGAGTGATGCCGTCCTGAGGACACATAAAGAGAAAACTTTCCTGGGTTTCCGTCAGGTTTTAGCCTCAGTCTATAATGGTAAGTGGCAGAGCATAAACCCGTGGAATGAAGAAAGAGACTGCAATGAACTGACCTCATAAATCAAGTCAACGACAGTTGGCATTGTAAATCACTCGGACCTTTGCTGTTAAACTAGATCCCGCGGTTTAAAATCTCAAACCAGATGCTTTTGTGTCTTGCATTTACTGTTATATTTCTTTTCCAACAGAAAATTCACACCAATTTCTGAAACGCAAAATGTCAGGGCAGACAACAGACGAAATGTTGAGTTAGAGGATAAGGGAAAAGACCCCACAAATACTGACATACAATATGACGTTCGTGCAATACATTTTACCCACACACAGACAGTCACAGACAACACACACACACAGACAGACACACAGACACACACACAGATACACACACACACACACACACACACACACACACACACACACTCACACAGTCACACACACAGACACAGACACAGACACACACACACAGTCACACACAGACACAGACAGACACAGACACAGACACACACACACACACACACACACACACACACACACACACACACACACACACACACACACACACACACACACACACACACACACACACACACACACACACACACACACACACACACACACACACACACACACACACACACACATACACACACACACACGCGCGCGCGCGCATGCACACACACACAGACACCAATGAAATGAATACACAAACATGCTAAAAGGCATGGTTCGCATGCACCGAATTTACATTACGTTGCATATATTACCAAGAGATGCAAAGGATGTTACGAATGCTGTGTGAAACCAAAGCTTTCAAAAGCGCCCCAAAGGCAAAAAATGATAGGGCCTTGAGACAGGCCTCACGAGGGAAGTTACATTGTCTGAGCATGAAGCTTCGTCTGCCAGGAACTCTGAATGTGAGATGATCAGATTTCAGAAACGCCCCTTTTGACTGATTTTAATGCCTCCTTTGGACGACATTTTCTCTCTCTCTGCCTGCCTGCCTGCCTGCCTGCCTGCATGTCATTATGGGATTTATAAGAGTTCAAAAATTATGATAACAGTTTTTTTGTACGTGAAAACATTAATTTGCTATATAAAAAGGTAAAGATGGTCATTTTCTGGATGATAATTATTTTATAAACAAATCCCTCATTGTCTTGCATTCAGCTTGATATACTGGTCAAGAGCCACACCTGTGAAAACAGATAAATAAGAAATGGAAATAGATGGCTATAATTGATGTCAATGGGTGACTGGCATGATCATGCGGACGGGTATACTTTCAACAGATTGCTTTGTAAAGGTTCAAAATGCTGGAAGCCAGAAATGTCTGTCATAATTAACCGTTTTCACTGCCCTCAGCTTCATAGGGGCATAAGAATTAATAACCTCGTCTTTCTAAAAGACAGTAAGCCCCTATATGGCTTGTTATACATAATGCTATAGACGTGTGTGTGTGTGTGTGTGTGTGTGTGTGTGTGTGTGTGTGTGTGTGTGTGTGTGCGTGCGTGCGTGCGTGCGTGTGTGCGTGACTGTGTGTGTGCGTGCGTGCGTGCGTGCGTGCGTGCGTGCGTGCGTGTGTGTGTTTCTCTCCCGATGATAAACACTGTCAGTCAACTATGAGTCTTAGTTACAAACGTTGACGTGGAATATAATGAAAGGAGGAGGAAAAAGGCGGGGGAGTGTGGAAGTGTGTGTGTGTGTGTGTGTGTGTGTGTGTGTGTGTGTGTGTGTGTGTGTGTGTGTGTGTGTGTGTGTGTGTGTGTGTGCAAGGTGAAGTGTGGGGAGAAGAGCTGAATGAGAGGAGGTAAGGGCGGGATGGGAGGGATGCAGAATGGGAAGGGAATTTATGTTGATGTTGATAGCTCTGATTACAACTATTGGTATATTAGTCATTTATATGAGTATTTTAGTCCGTTGCTCTTACTGTGGTATTTTCCTTTTCATCTCTCTGCTCCACCACCTATTAATTAATTAATTAATTAATTAATTAATTAATTAAATGATAATAATGATAATGATAACAGCAACAGCCACAGCCACAACAACACAATATTGATAATAAAAATTACGATAATGATGGTAATGATAATAATACTGATAATGGTAAAGATAATAACAATGAAAATAACAACGATAATATTATGATAATGATAACGGTCATTATCATTATTATTGTAACTATCGTTGTTGTTGCTTTTGTTGCTGTTGTTGTTGTTGCTGCTGCTATTACTGTCATCATTATCATCATTCTTCTACTTGCTCTTCTTCTTTAGGGGTAGGGGGATCAGACTAACTGGCCACTTCTCCATCTTGTCTTTGAAGTGGCAGTCACTGATCCTGGATCTGATATGGAAGGTCAAAGTCAATAATTTATCTATGTTTTCTTAATATTCAGAATTTTACTCATGTAGCTTGATTAGGGGAATGGTCTCCCTGCTTTTATACTTTTGATGGTCAGTCAACTTGGTCAGCTTTCAGGTGATACTCTGTGGTCCCTCGACACAAAACGAGCCACTCGTTGTCCCCGTGGATGAGAGGGTTTGAACACTACATTGTTCGTTTCTATCTACCCTATCAAAGAAAATTCCATATCCTCTCTCCTGAGAAGTTGGAGTGTACTATTGGGCACTGGTGTTGGCAATGTTCTTTGTTAGAGCAGTGAGTTGAAATGGCGTCACCATTCAGCAGTGTGTGATGGCCATTGTAGATCCAGTATCGATCTCGTACAAGGGATGAGCATGTGTTTAGAGGTGTTTAAAACGTACATTGAAAAACCCCCCATTAAAAACGTAAATATTTGCGCTCTGAGACACGTCAAACTTGTGTTCAGAGAGCCATCAAATATGTGTGCAGAGAGGTATGAAACATGTTCAGATACATGCTGTCAGAAAGCCGTTAAATGTGTGTCCAGAGAGCTGGTAAACACGTGTTTTAACATGCGTTCAGGGATACATCAAACAGTGTTCTGAGAGATATTAAATAGATGTGTAAAGAGACACTGAACATGTGCTCAGAAAGACATTAATCATGTGTTCAGAGAGCTGTTAAAATATGTGTTCAGAACGCTATTAAACTTATGTTCAGATGTATATATTAAATGTGTGGTCAGAAAGACATTAAACGTGTGTTCAAAGACACATTAACATGTGTTTAGGGAGTTTTAAACTTGTGCTCTGAGAGACATTATCCGTATGTTCACAGAGCCATTGATCGTGTACTTAGAGAGGTATTAAACCTATGTTCAGACAGATATGAAACAAGTGTTCAGTGAGCTCTGAGACATGTGGGTCAGAGAGACATGTAATGTGTGTTCATAGAGACATTAAACATGTATTCAGAGGGTCATACACATATGTTCAGAGAGGCACCGAACATGTGCTCATTTACTCATTACACATGAGCAAATGTGTTCCGAGAGACACAGAAAATAAGCTCACAGACCTTAAAAGTGTGCTTAGAGAGATATTTAAGATGAATTCAGAGAAGTATCAAACATGTGCCCAAAGAGATATGATACATGTGATTAGATGTATTAGACATATGCTCAGGGAGACTCTCCAGTTGTGCTCTCAGATATGTATTACATATGGACACATGTGTCCATTGAGACATTTTCACTGTGTTCAGAGAAACATGAAACGTGTCATCAGGCAGACAGTCACGTGTGCAGAGAGAGACATCAAACATGTAGAGAGAAGTCATAAACACAACGTTCTGAGACATCAGATACAAAATTAAGAGAGAAATAAAACTAATGCTCAGGGAGACATTAAGACGTGTGCAGAGAGACATCAAATATTTGTACAAAGAGATGTCAAATTTGTGTTCAAACAGACGTCAGTGACACATTCAGAGAGTCATGAAACGTGTCAGAGTAAGTCAAGGTGTGTGAAGAGAGACATCAAACATGTATTCGGAGAGAGTCAATATGTGTTCAGAAAAGACATTAAACATGTGTTCAGAGAGGTATCAAACAGTTCTTGAAACAGTAATAATGAATTCAAAAGGACATTAAACACGACTTCAAAGACACATAAAACATGTTTAGAGGGTCAACATGTGTTCATGTGTTCAGAAGGTCAACGTGTGTTCAGACAAATACCAGGCACAATGTTCTGAGACATTAAACATGAATCTAGAGAATTATCAAACTTGTGTTCAGAGAGACATCAAACACGTGTCCAGAAAGAGTCAACGTGTGTTCAAAGAGACATTAAACTGTTCTGAGACATTAAACATGTGTTTAGAGGGACTTTAATATGTGTTTCATAGAGGCAATCATCATGTGTTCAGAAACATATCAGATACAATGTTATGAGACTCCAAACATGAAATGAGAAAGACATCGAACTAGTGTTCAAAGAATATCAAACACAGTGTTCCACGACCTAAAACATGAAATTAGAGAGGTAATAAACACATATTTAGAGAGATTTTAATTCGTGTTCAGAGACAGATGAAAAATGTGTACAGAGAGATATCAAACGTGTATTCAGAGAGGCATGAAACCTGTTCAGAGAGACAGTCAGCATGTGTTCTGAGAGATCAAAATTATTTGCAAAGAAACATAAAACGTGTTCACAGAGACAGTCAACACTTTTTCAAATACATATAAAAGATAAGTTCAGAGATGCATCAAACATATACTCAGACAAACATCAAACATGAATAAATGTGTCAGAAACTTAAGACATATGTTAAGAGAGGGTAATTTGACTTAGTGTTGTGTGGAACATTAGACAGATGCTCAGAAAATTACCAAACAAGTGTTGAGAACTCCTGGCATATAGTCAGAGACATCAAACATTTGTTCAGAGAGACATCGAACGTGGGTTCAGTAATACTACAGACAACGTCCAGATACATCAAGCATGAAGTTGGGACATGAAACGTGGGTTAAGATAGACATTTAATAATTTTCTGAGACATTAGACATCAAATACTAATAAAGAAACACCAAACGTGTTCAGTGATATCAAACATTTTCAGAGAGGTATCACACATATGTTCACAGAGATGTCAAGCATAAGTTTAAAAGACATCAAACAAGGGGCAAATGTGAAGGGGCAAATGTGATGACAAAATATTTATGATAAATGTGATGGGGCTTTCCTTCCTGCACCCAAGTCTCTCCCCCTTCTCTCTCTCTGTCTCCCTCCCTCCTCCCTCTCTCTCTCTCTCTCTCTCTCTCTCTCTCTCTCTCTCTCCTACGTGGGCGAAGCTTTCTAGCAGAAATACTCACCCACGTCGTCAATACATCGCATCATAGTTGCATGAACATGTATTACACTAATCGGACGCGGAAATCTCATTTCTTCTGCCCTGGGATTTGCACTGCCGGGAAATAACTAGCTTTCATCTTCTGGGCCGCCTGAAATATGCTTCACGTGACGAAAGGACCGGAAACAGGAGACAGGAAATGACGTGTGAAAACGGTGGGCGCCGACTAGGTTCAGGTTCCCACGTGGGATGTTGCGCCTTTGGCCCTTGATGTCTGTGGCAAGGCACAGGGAGAGGAGGGAAGACATGCAGTCAGCTTGCAAATGGTGGTCATTATCCTGTCCTTCAATTCTTTTGATGGGTAATATTATCTTGTCACTTCCTTGCAGTTTTCTTTTTTTTTTTTTTTTTTTTTTTGGGGGGGGGGGGGGGGGGGGGGGGGCCGTCGTTTCGTGCTTGGATGAGGATGGGAAGGAGGGGTGCTGTTGAGGTGGAGGGGCTGTAGAGGGCAAAGGGGGTGGAGGATCAAATGTTATAAACCTTACTATATTACCCCACACATTTTTTTTCTGCTCTCCGGTTCTGATTGATACAGATTGTAAAAGGCATAAACCATCTTGGAGGTTCTTTGATGTGGGGAAGGCAAGATTATGCTGATGATCATGAATGCGATGGAAATGGTGATGACTACACAAACCCCGTCGCAGGTATTGAACTGCCCTCTACTTTTTAGCATTACACGATAAACCAATCCATCATCTAAAAATCTATATGGAAAAAAGAGCGATTTAAAATATTTTGTGTGAGTGTTTGTGCATGTCGGGAGGAAAAAGGGAAGACATGAGAGTGTGTACGTATGCAGGCTTGTGTGTGTCAAGAGAAGAGGGAGAATGTGGGCATCTGTGTCTGTGTGAGTGGGTGGGTATATCGGGAGGAGAGATGGACGGCGTGGGCGTGTGTGCACGTATGAGTATAATTATGTTTACGTCGGGAAGGAATAGAAGATGCAGGTGTGTATGTCCGTGTGTGAATGTTCGTCCATGTTGGGAGGGAAGGGAGTTCATGGGTGTGCGTGTGCGAGCGTGCTCGAGTGTGTGTGTGTGTGTGTGTGTGTGTGTGTGTGTGTGTGTGTGTGTGTGTGTGTGTGTGTGTGTGTGCACGCGCGCGCTTCTGTGTGTGCGTGTGTGTGTGTGTGTGTGTGTGTGTGTGTGTGTGTGTGTGTTTAGGCAAGACAGCCGGTAAACCTACCAAGAATGCCATAAATAAAGAGTTTAGCAGATTCTCTATCCTCCACATTTATTTACAGACTTTATGTCGCAGACCTGTCGGAAGAGAACTGGAACACATGACTGTTTCAAATCCGTGAAAATCTTCAAAAATTTTAATCATATATTATTGGTGACCTGTAAGAAGAAACAGTTTTGTGCCGATTACAAGCAGGCCACTCTTATTCACACCTACATGTATCTTTCGAAAGGTTGAGACGCTCTGTAGTTCATTCTACATGATGCACAGCCACCATAGATCATTTTCTTTCAAAGTGTTGGGATTAACATTAAGTCAAATATGAACAATTCACAACAGACGCCATAAAAAGCCTCATTTAGGCATGTTCTTCTAGATGTAATTTTTCTATGTACAGAAATCGATGAATATTTTCCATCTGATCTAAAATTCTGTGTGAGAAAAGTTTTTAAAACAAACTTTTACGTGTTTAAAGATATGTGGTTTGTTCTGGACACTGATTGAAAAAACCAACTCTGTCAGAATTCACTTTGAAGATGATGGCCTTGATGTGATACAGCATGAATTGAACTGAACATGAACGCGCGCGCGCGCGCGCGCGCGCGTGTGTGTGTGTGTGTGTGTGTGTGTGTGTGTGTGTGTGTGTGAGAGAGAGAGAGAGAGAGAGAGAGAGAGAGAGAGAGAGAGAGAGAGAGAGAGAGAGAGAGAGAGAGCAAGCGCTCTAGTGCACTCGTAATTTCTCCCATTTTTTCATCTCATTCTTTCATTCTTTCTTCGCTTTTTGTGCTCTTCCTTCTTTTTTTCGTTTCATAATCAAGCAGTATTCAAAATAGCAAACACAGCTGCAACAAATTGCCGAGAAAAGCGAGGTCAGAATGATTTATCACTCAGAAAAACAAAACTCCACAGCAGATGCAGTTGCATAAAGAGGAGGAAGATGATGAAAAGTCCAAACGAGAGAGGAAAATAGGATGAGGATGTTGCAAAGAAAAGGAAGGAGAAGAAGTGGAGGAAAGACACAATGAAAAAAAAAGGAACAGAAAAGAAGAAGAAGAAGAAGAAGAAGAAGAAGTAGAAGAAAGAAGAGAAGAAGAAGAAGAAGAAGAAGAAGAAGAAGAAGAAGAAGAAGAAGAAAGAAGAAGAAGAAGAAGAAGAGAAGAAGAAGAAGAAGAAGAAGAAGAAGAAGAAGAAAGAAGGAAGAGAGAAGAAGAAGAAGAAGAAGAAGAAGAAGAAGAAGAAGAGGAAGATAACAACACCACCAACCCGCTAGCTTCGGATAATTGTCATTTCTAGAGTATTTCAATCTCCAGTTGTTGTAATGAAATGTATTTGGTAAAATGAAAAAAAAAAACTACTCTAACAAGCGCAACGAATGAAAGAATGCATAAGCGACTAAATAAAAAGAAAAAAAAAAAGAATAAATAAACAAATTAATTAAGAGATAAATAGATAAACAAATGAAGGACAAGAATATAAAATCGAGGAAAAAATAAATAAAGGAAAGCAGGAAGGACGAATAAATTAAGCGTGCTGTTTAACACAAAAAAAAAAAAAAAAAAGAGCCGACAAAAGACAGTGTCACAGATGATTAAACTGAAGTCAAAATAAGTGAAGGAAACAATTCAGCAAGTAGGATTCCCTGGTCTCAGGATTGCGTTACGGCATATTCAGTTATTAATCTAATGTCTGTCTGTCTGTCTGTCTGTCTGTCCACCTTCTGTCCTGTTGTATTGGGAAAAAAAGACAACACGATTCCGTATTTCCGGTGTCTTCCCTGTCCATCTATGTATCTATCTATGTACATCATAGTTTCGCAGCTTGTCTTTCTCTTTTCCTATTTTTTTCATGATACGTATATACCTGTCTGTCTTGCCTTACTCCTTCCGCCTTTTCCTCTCTCAACCTCCCCCCCTCCTCCTTTCCTCAGCTATACACCTCTCTCTCTCTCTCTCTCTCTCTCTCTCTCTCTCTCTCTGTCTCTCTCTCGTCTCTCTCTCTCTCTCTCCACTGACGCAAAAAAGTCACTCAACACAGGACATCACATTTGAAGAACATGGAATAATGGGGGAAACGGTTGTATTGATGACAGAACAACCACAGAGCTTAAGCACAAACGAGTAACTTAGTTAAGCCACAAATAAATCAAAGAGTCAAACCATACACGATCCACATAGCTTAATCGCAAATGAAGTTATGACTAATCCCCATACAAATCTGAGATCTAAGCAGCGAATGCACTATAAATTGCAAACATAAAGTTTAACTACAAACGAACTGTAGAACTGAACCCCCCAAAATAGAGCGAATCCATACCGAGCAAGACAGTTAATCCACAAACAAGCATTGGAGCTAAGTTACAAATAACTATACAGCTGAAATAACCATAGAAATAATCTGAAAGAAAAAAAAAAGGTCGTTTACAGAAACAAGCGAACGAATAACTGAATAAATAAAGGACAAATAACAAGAAGACAAGAACCTACCCCCCCCCCCCCCCCCCCCCCCCCGAGTAAATAAAGAAAGGCAGGAAGAAAGAAAACAAAACATTCCAGTTGTCTTAAAAAATTAGAACGGATGAAGGACAAGGTCATATGTTTTCCGTTTGAAAGTTAAAAGAAATAAAGGAAACAAACGGAAAAACAAGATCTCCTCGTCGTAGGATTGTTTTGGCGCATGTCCAAGTGTGTTTATCTCATTTGTCGAAATGTCTGTCTTCCTTACTTTTTTTCTCTACCCCTTCATGTTTACAGAAAAACAAAACAAAACAAAACAAAAGAACGCAAGAAAGTTATGTATCTTCGAGTGTCACTGTATATCGAATCTACATCCCTCGCTTACACTGTTTGGCAGCCTCTTTTCGTTTGGCCATACATGTATGTGTTTGCATGTCTGTATTCCTGTCACTCTCCCTCGCTCCCCCCTCTTCTCCTTTACCCCCATCCTATCTCTCCAACCCTTTCCCTCCCCATTCTCCCCCCCACCCCCTCTCTCTCTCTTTACATGCGCATAAATTGGAGCATGCACATCACTCAAACACAGAACACCACGGTTAAAGAGCGCAAAATATTGGAGGAAAACGATTGTAACTGTGGCTATATAGCCACAGGGCTATAGCACAAACGTGTGATACAGTTCAGGCACTTGCAAACCATAGAGCTAAATCACAAACGAACTTGAGAGCTAATCCACGAACAAAGTTCAATGTCGCACAATAAAGTATATATTCAAGTCACAAACGAACCATCTAGTTAAACTACAAACGAACCCTAAAAGTGAGCCACAAGCCACAAATCCACTGACTGACATACCAAAGAGTTAATCCACAGATGAACATGAGAGTTAAGATAGAAAGAAAAAATGAAATCAAACCAAAGAATTTTAGAATGCAAACAAACCAGAGTAAAACGTCGCAAAAGAAACAGCTAGTAAACCACAAACAACTCATAGAGTTGAAGCACAAACAAAATATAAAGGTAATCCGCAAATGTACCACGAGCCAAAACACAAACGAACTTTAGATCTTAACCACACATGTAAGTCCATAGAACTAAGCCACAAGCAAACCATACAAGAAATTGACAAGCGAACCATAGAACCAAGCCACAGTAACGAATCATATAGCAAGGCCACAAACAAAAACAAACAAACACAACGAGCTATAGAACTAAACCACCAATGCACCATAGAGATATGTGACTAACGAACCGTAGAGCTAAGCTGGGCATGATCCACTGAACTAAGTCTTGAAAGAACCATAAACTTAAGCCACACACGAACAACAGCGCTAAACACAAATAATCATAGAGCTAAGCCACAACATGGATCTTTGAGCCAGGCTACAACTCGAATCTTAGGGCTAAGCCACACACGAATCACAGAGCAAAACCAAACATGAATCTTAGAGCTAAGCCATACATGAATCTTAGAGCAAAGCCACACATGAATGATAAAATTAAGCCACACACGAGTCATTGAGCTAAGCCGCACACAAACGAATCACAGAGGTTAGCTATTCTCAATTCATAGAGCTCAGGCCCGAACGATCCTATGCCTAGGACACACACGAAGTGTTAAGATAAACATGAACCATTCCCACAGCTAAGCCACACAGGTATCAAAAAGCTAAACACATGCGAACCATGAAGGTAAGAGACAAACGAAGCATAGACCTAAACACAAACGAATCTGACAGTAAAGCCACACACAAAATAGTGAAGCCATAAAACAGAAGCAAATCATAGAGCTAGAGCACATACTGAATCAGAGAGCAAGACACAAATGAATCGCAGAGTTAAGCCACAAACAAACCTTGGAGCTAAAGACAAACGGTCCATGGAGTTAGGCCACAATGGAACCTAGAGTTGCGCCATTAATAAATCATAGAGTTCTGATATAAATGAACACTCTCCTGTCGTGTAATGATTGACAGAGCCAAATTCTTCCTTTTTCATTTTTCTTTACTCTAGCCAAAAAAAGGCAATAGCGGAAAACAAAATCAAACCAAAACAGACTCAAAAACAAAAACAAATAAACAAACAAAACAAAACGAAAAACGTACCAAATAAATTCTCTCTCTCTCTCTCTCTCTCTCTCTCTCTCTCTCTCTCTCTCTCTCTCTCTCTCTCTCAACAACAACAACAAACACATACCTTGCAATGAGCTCTTCACAGATACATTCACATCTGGACATTCTTTTTACCTAAAACCATTTCATGCAGGAAAGACACACGCAAGTGTTTCTGTTGTATTTCACAACACTTGGTTTAGTTTCCCTTTTTTTCTCCGCAGTGCCAGTAAATCACAGCAGCAGAAGAGGAGAAGCTGGAAGGGGATGATGTCACGCATTTCCCTGAAACGTACATCATGACCAGACTGACATGTTCGCTTGTCTCCTTCCTGTCTGTACCAGTGTAACGTGCAAGAATCACGCCACTCTTGCGGGTGAGGACGGGCACGTGTCCAAAGTACCCCCACCCCCCCTAAATTCATCTATAGGGAGGTGGAAATGGACACGAGCCTGTAGTGACGCCATGAAGTGTTTCTGAACTATGGGTAGTGACGTTGGAACAGGGCCGGGAAAAATTCTGCTCCCCTCAAAATTCAGGTGCAATGCACTTTGGTTGATAGGTTTTGTCATTTGGAACACTTTGAGAATTTTTTTTTTAGGGTTGACTGACCTATTCTCCAAAAGTCTAGACCTGCTGTCCAAGAGGTGGCTGGGCACACGCCCTTTTTTCAGCGTCCAGGAAGTAATATCAGCTGTGGAGTGACTATAGTGCGTTATGCTGGCGTGACAGACCAAATCTACCCAATTAAGAATATTCCAGGGCATAAATGGTCGAGGCCTACTTTTCTCGGTAAATGGCCTTAGGCATTTTATGACCAGAAGATCGTAAACTTCCAACGCGGTCATTAGACTTCGTGAGGTGGTACGGCAGACAAAGCTGAACCAGCAAGCTAATCCCTCAGGGAAGGATTTGTGGCGGAGAAGACGAAGCCTGGCTGGCATTTTAGGTCCCCTTTGAAATTTGTCAAGGAAAGTGGGTTAAGTCGGACATCAAACAGTTTGATGAACTTGGTGCACGTGCCCCTTGGTGGCTCAGTGGTCAGAGCAGGTATCAGTGGTAAGAGTTTACTAGAGAGAGAGAGAGAGAGAGAGAGAGAGAGAGAGAGAGAGAGAGAGAGAGAGAGGTATAAACCTTCGTGTTCTTG
>JADBJO010001480.1:22500-27500 GCA_016801955.1 Conus betulinus | reverse complement strand
ACTAGATCATATCAGACCAGACCAGACCATATCAGACCAGACCAGACCAGACCAGGCCATGCCAGACTATAAAAGGTTGAAATCCTATAGCCTTGGAACTGACGGAGCAGTAAATTAGGCTTGCTGTGTCTAGGGCTTAGCGTAATAAAAGGAGCCCTACCAATCCTTCCACCGTCTTAGCATTCCCTGAAGTGAATCACGTCCTACTTTCTTGCTGGCTTAGCTCGACGTGGGGGCTTTCCAGCTGTACAAATCTGACACCAAAAGTCTGTTGAACCCACGACTGTCAGCTCTGCAACCAAACTCGTTAGCTATTTGACCATATACCATCTTACCAGACCAGAATAGAAAACAGTTATCCCTTTACTACTCTGTCTTTCGAAATGGGCTGGGTTTGACTTGCAAAAACCTCCTCAACCCTCTGGAGAACTAGAATCAACTTGTTGAAGAAATTATCAGCTCAGTAATGTATCCATGCTATATAAGAGAAACGTGAACTACTGTAATGTTAGAACGCAGGGTACGTATACAACCTTGCACACTAATACATTTCGTAATAAACTTACCACAGAAAAAGGATATTGTATGGTATATAAACATTTTTCATGTTGAGGGAACAGTAAATACGATTGCCGTGGTTGTGATTCATGTCCCTGCCTTTATGCACGTGTAAAGGACAGAAAAATAGTAAAAAATAAGAGAGAGAGAGAGAGAGAGAGAGAGAGAGAGAGAGAGAGAGAGAGAGAGAGAGAGAGAGAGAGAGAGAGAGAGAGAGAGAGTTGCCAAAAAGTCTTCAACAGGCGCAACAATAAATGACCGTGATCAACAGATGAAGCGATGGGTCGAACACTATTCAGAGCTCTACTCCAGGGAAACAGAAGTCACTGACGCTGCCCTTGATGCCATCGATGACTTGCCTGTGATGGAAGAACTGGACCAGGTGCCCACGCTTGAGGAACTCGGCAAAGCCATCGACATGCTCCCCAGTGGAAAAGCACCAGGAAGGTGACGGCATTCCACCTGAAGTGATCAAGGGTGGGGAGTCAGCGCTGCTGCAGCCCCTGTACGACCTGCTTTGCCTGTGCTGGAGGGAGGGGGCGCAGGCCCCCAAGACATGCGTGATGCCTCCATTGTGACTCTCTATAAGAACAAAGGCGACCGCAGCGACTGCAACAACTACAGAGGGATATCCCTCCTGAGCATAGTCGGGAAGGTATTCGCGCTCTCATTCTCCTCACCAGGCTCCAGACACTGGCTGCTTGAGTGTGTACCCAGAGTCCCAGTGCGGCTTCAGGGCAGGCCGGTCAATAACTTACATGATTTTCTCAGCGCGCCAGCTTCAGGAGAAGTGCAGAGAGCAGTGCATGCCACTGTATCTGGCATTCATCGATCTAACGAAGGCTTTCGACCTTGTTAGCAGAAAAGGCCTCTTCCGTCTCCTGAAGATCGGCTGTCCTCCTCAGCTGCGCAGCATGGTGGTTTTCCTTCCACGAGGACATGAAGAGCACAGTTATGTACGACTGGTCTTGCTCAGAACCCTTCTCCACTGACACTTTTCGGCATCTTTTTCTCCTTTCTTCTGAAGTACGCCTTCAGCTCATCGCAAGATGGAATCTACCTGCACACACGCTCTGATGGAAAGCTGTTCAACCTCGCCCGCTTGAGAGCCAAAACCAAGGTGTCCCAGATCCTCACCAGAGAGATGCTCTTTGCTGACGATGCAGCGCATGCGTCACACACTGAAGAGGCCCTGCAGAGACTCAAGGACTGGTTCGCTAATGCATGCAAAGAATTTGGACTCACGATCAGTCTGAAGAAGACCAACGTCAGCGCACAGGATGCAAACCACACACCCTCTATCAGCATCAACGACTACACCCTGGAAGTGACTGAGGACTTCACGTACCTTGGGTCGACCATCTCTACCAGCCTGTCACTTGACACAGAGATCAATCGGCGGATAGGAAAAGCCGCAGCAACCTTGGCCAAGCCGTCCAAAAGGGTGTAGGACAACAAGAGCTCACATAGAATACCAAGATGCGTGACTATCAGGCCTGCGTCCTCTGCACTCTCCTGTACGGCAGCGAGACATGGACCGCCTACGCGAGGCAGGAACGCCGTCTGAACACCTTCCACAAGCGCTGCCTCAAACACATTCTGGGCATCACCTGGCAGGATCGAGTACCGCACAGCAACATCCTGACCGGGGCTGGAATCCCAAGCATGTTCGCCATGCTGAGCCAGAGACGTCTACGCTGGCTCGGGCACGTAAGGCGCATGGAAGATGGGCGTATTCCCAAGGACCTACTCTACGGCCAACTTGCCACTGGTACCAGACGCACAGGACGCCCCACTCTCAGGTTCAAGGATGTGTGCAAACGCGACATGAAAGTGTGCAACATTGACCCTGATGCCTGGGAAACAGCTGCCGACGACCGAGACTGCTGGCGTCAAATGGTGCAGAGAGGAATCAGACAGGCAGAGGAGGAGAGAACCCAGCAGGCAGCAGAGAAACGAGCATGCCGCAAACAGTGAGCAGCCTCTGCTTCTTCTTCCCAGTCGTCCTGCTTCGTCTGCACCAACTGCAACAGAGACTGTCACTCCAGAATTGGGTTGCACAGCCACACCAGCGCTATTCACAACCTTAGAGAAACCTCACTTGGCGCATCAAGCATAGTCCCCCGGGACTGCATTGCCAGATACGATACGATATATATATATATATATATATATATATATATATATATATATACTATATATATATATATATATATATATACTTGATAAAGAGAAAAATCCAACTGCAGTAACTGCCTCACGCGGTCGCGTGTGTGGTGTGGTGTGTGTGTGTGTGTGTGTGTGTGTGTGTGTTCGCGCGCGGCTACAATCCCATTATATTAAATTCTCTCCTCCCCCCTTCTGTCCGTTCTCCCTTCCCCTCTCTTTCTCCCTCTGTCTCTCTTTCTCTGTCTGTCTCTGTCTGTCTGTCTGTCTGTCTGTCTGTCTCTCTTTCTCTTCATATCACTTTTGCTAATATGACAACAAGCGAGGTTAGCCAGCTGAAGGGGAAGATGAAAGGGAGATAGGAGTCGTAGCGGTATATAATTTGGTGTACTTTTGCTCAAGGGAAGGGGAGGGGGGGATGAAAGGGGGGGGGGGTGGGGGGGTGGTTGGGGTGGGGGGGCACGGGTAGGGGTGTCGGGGCAAAGACGGGGGGTTAGGCTAATTTGGGTCATTTACTTGAGGGATGGGGGTCGGTGGGGGGGGGGGACAGGGGGGGGGGAGGGGGGAGCGGATGTGTTGTGGGAACCTTAAGTAGGCGGGGGGTTCGTCGGTCTGTCAATTCTCATGGGAAAAAAACGTGGGGTGTGGTGTGGGGTGGTGTGGGGTGGGGTGTGTGTGTGGTATGTGTGTGTGTGTGGTGGTGTCGTGTGGGTGGGTTAGACGAGAGGAGAAGGAGGGGAGGGAGGGGAGAGGGGGGGGGAGAGAGGGGAGAGAGGGAGGGAGGGGGAGGGGGGGGGGGGGGGGGGGGGGGGGGGGGGGGGGGGGGGGGGGGGGGGGCTGTGTTGGCACTTTTTAATGGGGGGGGGGGGTGGGGGGGGGGGAGGGGGGGGGGGGGGGGGGGGCTCGGGGGGGGGGGGGGGGGGGTGGGGGGGGGGGGGGGAGGGGGGGGGAGGGAGGTGGGGGGGGGGGGGGGGGGAAAGAGGGAGGGGGGGGGGGGGCACGCAGAATGTCCCTAGGGGGGGGGGGGGGAGGGGGGGGGGGATGTGGCCGAGCAGATGCACGGGGGCAAAGACAGGAAATGCTTCTTGTGGTTAGGCACGCAGAATGTCCCTAGTGGGGTCATTTACATATTGATAGAGCCCGGATGTGTTGTGTGAACCTTAGAGTAGGCGTGATCTTTCGTCGCGTCGTCTGTCAATTCTCATGCAGACAGCAAAAATTCGTAAAAACGTGGTGTGGTGTGGTGTGGTGTGGTGTGTGTGTGTGTGTGTATGTGTGTATGTGTGTGTGTGTGTGTGTGTGTGTGTGTGTGTGTGTGCGCGCGCGCGCGCGCGTGTGTGTATGTTAGAGAGAGAGAGAGAGAGAGAGAGAGAGAGAGAGAGAGAGGAGAGAGAGATTCTTATGTTTTTTCCTTCCAGTACCCTTGTTGATCCTGCTGTTTTCTTTTTTTAATAATTATTTTGGTCTGTCTTCCATGTTGGTCTTTATCACCGGTCCACTCGCCCCAAAGTGTCTGGCACAAATTTAATGAGATGGAATCATGATCACTGATTTCGTGAGAGAGAGAGAGAGAGAGAGAGAGAGAGAGAGAGAGAGAGAGAGAGAGAGAGAGAGAGAGAGAGAGAGAGAATGATGAGTCAAACTGAATGCCGCTATGTTAACTGATCTTGTCTTAAGTAAAGACAGTGCCTTTAAGAGATGCTGTACCCACTGTCATGTCACCAGTCAACTGTTGCGCTCTCCTCAACATCAAAACGTGTGGTCATTTTTCATACAGAGGCTATGTCACACCGCGATGTCTCCAGATAACACACACCTCCAAAGAAGCCCCAACGATCCATGGCAGCAAATCTTTTACAGCTGTTTCATGGCAGGTATGTCATTTGATACCCCCCCCCCCCCAAAAAAAAAAAAAAAAAAAAAAAAAAAAAAAAAGGCTTTGAGCAGTGGCACTGCAGAGCCAGCTGCGCGACTGGTGCATAGAATTAAGCACAATTAAGGTCCACCTGCCCAGTTAACAATTCCTGTCCTTTTTTTCTCAGTCTACCGTGTAACGCACTTTAAGTCTAGTAATCTTGGAAACAGTCGATCCAAAACAAACCATCTGCTGATTCGTTTTCAATCGAGCGTATTCATATGTCTATTCACTGGTTCATGACGAGAAATCCATGAAAAGTAATTCGGCTGGCTAAGGTAAACCGGCGAATTACGGTAGGTGCTAACATTTTGAAACGAGTATATTCATACGTCTGTTCACTGGTTCATGATAGGAAATC
>JADBJO010001480.1:15000-17500 GCA_016801955.1 Conus betulinus | reverse complement strand
AACTGCAGAAAGCCAATTGCATGTATTGACTTGCTCTCTACATTATTGCATTACACGATAAACTGATCCATGTCCTAGAATGTTCGTGTAAAAGTTTGTGTATGTCAGGAGGAAAGGTAAACGGGGAATGTGTATTCATGTGCGGTGTGTGTGTGTATCAAGAAGAGATGGAGAACGTGGGCGTGTGTGTCCGTGTAAATGTCTGGGAGGAGATGGAGGTCATGAACATGTATGCACTGAGATGTTTATGTCAGCAAGAAAGGGAAGACGCAGACTTGTGTGTCTGTGTGAGTATTTGTGTTTGTTGGGAGGAAAGGGAAGACTTTGTCGTGTGTGTCCGTGTGAGTGTGTGTATGTCTGGATGGAAGTTAGGCATGGACGTGTGTGTGTGTGTGTGTGTGTGTGTGTGTGTGTGTGTGTGTGTGTGTGTGTGTGTGTGTGTGTGTGTGTGTGTGTGTGTGTGTGTGTGTGTGTGTGTCTTTGGCAATGAAGTGGCTGATACACGTATCAAGAATGCTACAAATAAAGAATTGTACAGATTCTCGATCCTTTGCACTGATCTAAAACCCAAAATACAGACTTACGTCGAAGATCGCTGGGAAGAGGGCTGGAACACACAGGCGGGGTAAACAGACTATTTCAAATCCGCCAAATCCCTCATACAGATTTACCATCTATTACTGGTGATCTTGAAGAAGAAATGTTTTTATGCCGATTGCTAGCAGACCACTTTTTTACACCCACTCGTGTCTTTTAAAAGGTGAAGGAGCTCCGTAGTTCATTTTATGTAATGTACTACCCCTAAAAAATTCTTCTACAGTGTTGGGATGTACACATGACAGAGCTAAACAATTTACAGCAGACTCCATGAAATCCTTGTTCAGAGATGATCTACCTGGTGTGAAATTTCAGCTCCTGAAATGGATCAATATTTTTGTCTGATCTAAAATTCTGCATATAGAAGATCTTAAAGCAAACTTTCACGTGTTAAAGACTGGTTTCTTGTGGGTACAGATTTTTGTAAAGTATCGTGACAGAAGTGACTTTGACGATGGCGGCCCTGGTCTAATCTGCTGGGCTCCATACAGCATGGATTGAACGAATTTTAAAGTGAGTGTGTGTGTGTGTGTGTGTGTGTGTGTGTGTGTGTGTGTGTGTGTGTGTGTGTGAGAGTGCGTGCGTGCGTGCGTGCGTGTGTGTGTGTGTGTGTGTGTGTGTGTGTGTGTGTGTGTGTGTGTGTGTGTGTGTGTGTGTGTGTGTGTGTGTGTGACTTCTAGCACTGAAAAGTACTCATATTTGTTCCATTTTTTTCTTTATCATTCATATTTTCTTGTACGTTCTATACATATTGTCCTTTTCCTTTTTTTTTTCTTTTGTAGTCAAATAGCATGGAAAAATAGAGCGGAAGAAGCAGCAGCAGCAACAGCAGCAGCAGCAACAACAGCAGCAGCAGCAACAACAACAACAATAAAACAGCAACAAAAAAGAGCGCAGAAAAACGAGATCAGGATGATTTATCTTTCTGCAAACTAAACTCCACCGCTCACGCAGTTAGTATGAGGAGGAGGAAGATGAGAACAAAACAAAACAAAACAAAACGAGGAAGGAAAAAGGGATGAGGAAGTTAGAAAGAAAGAGGAGGAGAAGAAGTGGAAGAAAGACACAATGGAAAAAAGGGAACAGAAAAGAAGAGGAAGACGAAGAAGGAGAAGGAGAGGAAGGAGGAGGAGGAGAAGAAAGAAGAAGAGAAGAAGAAGAAGAAGAAGAAGAAGAAGAAGAAACATCAACATTGAAACGCCATCGTCGGATGTTTGTCACATTTAGAGCTCTTCAACCTCTTATTGTTGTATGGAATTGTGTCTGTTAACATAAAATTCAAAATCTGACAAGTGAACGAATGAATGAATAATCGAATGAATAGAAATAATTTAATAAGTGAATAAAAATTAATAAATACATAAGCATGTAGATAAATAAATAAATGAATAAATAGATAAATAAATGAACGATAAGACTATAAAAAAAAGAATTGAACAAATAAAGGAAAGCAGAAAGGGAAAAAAAAACTCGTGCATATTTTTAAAAAGTGAAAGCGTGTAAAAGACAACGTCATAGATGATCAAATTTAAATTTTGAAGAAAAGAAAGAAAACAAACCAACAAATAAGATTTCCTGGTATTGGGATTGGTTTAGTGCATGTTCAATTATTAATCTGATCTGTATGTCTGTCTGTATGCTTTCCACCTTCTGCCCTGTTATATCACAGAAAAAGACGATGAAACTGTTCTGTGTCTCCGAGTCTCCCTGTCTCGTTTCTATGTACATCATAGCTGCACAGTTTGTCTGTCTTTCTCTTCCTTGAACCGTAGAGCGAAGCCACTAACAAACCGTAGAGCTAAGCCAGGCATAAACCACTGATCTACTTCATGAACGAACCATAGGGTTGATCCACATAGACGCCAAACTCAAATGAATCATAGAGCTAACCCACACAAGAATC
>JADBJO010001480.1:0-10000 GCA_016801955.1 Conus betulinus | reverse complement strand
AAAGGAAAAGCAACAATAAGACTGATACACCTGTGTTATCGCCTGCACTAAGGAGATTCTGTTCTCATTGGAATCTGTTGCTTTGCCTGTCTGGCAGCGAGATTATGGGGGAAAAAAAATCCTACAGATTTTAACGAAACTTGATAGAAACACGAAATATGGCTGAAGGACGAGCGTATGATATTTTGGTGCAGATCCGGATTAAAAGACGAATCCAGGATCCGTTCAACACACAGTGGAGGTCAGTGCTTTCCCAAATGCTTCTTTGTATTTCTTTCTATTATTTTACCCTGCCCCGTATTTTCAAAATTTGATCTGCTTGGTCTGTGGGTCACGAAAAAAAAATGACATTCAAAATTGGTCTTGTAGTGCCAGAAATTCAGCTGTTTGGGATGTCAGTTTTAACTTTAAAATGGTAAGTGTTTCTGGTTTTGAGCTGCTCTCAGACCTAATACGATGGGCCTGGACCGAATAATCTGACCTGACAAAACAGGGGGCAAATGGTTAGAGCGTTTGCCTGTGAAGCTGACGGTCGTTGATTCGAACCACTCGTTTGGTCGGGTTTTTTTTCTGTCCACTCAACAGTAAATAGATACCTGATTGAGTTAAAGGAAAACTAAAAGGCTGCGGATGGAGAGAGATGGGCCTCCACTTCCATCATGCCGTGCCCTAGACACGTGACGAACCTCTGGTAGTTCACCGCTTCTACGGCGAATAGGCTATGGCAGCTTCAACCTTTTTAACTAGTGGATATCTTACTTATTTTCTGAAAGAGCAAACAAACTCTGCCCTGATTTTAACCCTTGCTTTTCCTCTGAGAAAAAAAAAAAAAACACACATACACACCAAAACATTCTGTATATACATATTCTTCCTTCTTTTGATGAGGAAAGAAAGGGCCTATGTGCAGACCTTATTACTTTGTCTCCAGGAGGGGGAAAACAAAAACCTTTATCTAGACCTCACTATTCTGTCTTCATAGAGAAAAGAACAAATCAAGCGGGGTAACTCTTGCTTCCAAGATGAAATAATTACAGGTCCAACCAAATGCTGCTTACGACACCAACTTGCCCGTTAGAAATCAGAACACAAACCACACAGAACAAACAAGGGAACAGCGGAAAGAAAAGAAAAAAAAGGTTTCCTCATAGTCATTTAAGAATATCTTAGCGAGATTGTGATATCGCAGGCAAACACATGATATCGTCACTTAATGGATGATTGATTTCTGTATCTGGCATTCCGACGCATGTTAAGACCAGCACCGGAAAAACAGCATTCAACATTACAATGCGATTTCAGTCTGCAATACATTAGATGTTTTAGAAAAAACAGACGGCGATCTTTTAAATCAAAATGGTCATGATTCTGGCGGTGTGTGACAGGAATCCCCGTTCCCTGGTGATGACATTCTGCAGAACAGTCTCCAAGACTACGTCAACTGGGAGGCGCACAGAGCACGAGTGTACCGTCGTCTGGTGTTAGGAATTCGTCAAAGACAGGCCGCAGAAAACAGTACCTTCCCACCGTGCCACTAGTTCCTTCAACTTCCGGTCGGGGCCATGTTGACATCATCAACTGCCGGTCCTTCTGATAGAGAGTGTTGGGCTTTAGAAACATTGAGAGATTTCTTGTCAATAATGAACACTGGAGAGAGAGAGAGAGAGAGAGAGAGAGAGAGAGAGTGGAGAGAGAGAGAGAGAGAGAGAGAGAGATGTTGCATTATCTTGTCATTAAGCATCGAGTTTATAATGGATGCTTTTTAGCCATAGAGAATTTAGACGGCTGTGCCAGTGAACGTTTACATTTACCCACACACGGATACCACACACACACCGCACACACACATGCACGCACACGCCAACACACACGCTCGCTCGCACGCACGCACGCACGCACGCACGCTCGCGCGCGCGCGCGCACACACACACACACACACACCACACACACACACACAATCTCCACAATCGCTCGCACATACAAGCTCTCTGACATTTGTATTTTTGTCTGAATCATGTTCTGAGTCCAGTAAACTGACTAGCACAATAATATCATCAATGTAGACTTAAAACATTTGTGGAATTGTTTTGCAGGTTGTGAATTGTATTGTTGGCATGAAAAAGTCCCAACAAAATTTAAACGATCAGTAGTGTTCATAATCATGACATTGATCAATAGTTTTGCTGTGAACGTTTTCTTGAAACTTTTGTCACAGTTAAAACAAAACATGACAAATCTATTACGAAGACTTTGAAAAATTTCACAGGCTAGCAATAATTTATGTATAATGCGCGGCCAAAGCCAAATAGATGAGCTTCATTCCACGGAAAAGAAAATTTGGAGCCTTATGTATGAGGATGGTAAAGGATATTGCTTAGGTCACAATGTGATATTAGCAGAAGGAGTCTAAGTTGTGCTAATTACAAAGGAGCGAGTGTTGTCAGAAAACTGAATCAGCGGTGGAACAGCCTGCAAAATAAAGCGTTACTTGCATCCCCGAAAAAAGCAACAACTGATAGTGATGATTAATAAAGCAATGATGATGATGAAGATGATGATGATGATGATGATGATGATGATGATGATGATGATGATGATCATCATCATCATCATCATCATCATCTTCATAAAGAGGAAGCCTGAAACTTCAATGATGATGATGATGGTACTACTACTACTACTACTACTACTACTACTATATGAATAATGATAAGATTAATTATTGTTATTATTATCATTGTTGTTTTTGTTGTTGCACTGGTTATTATAGTTATCATTATCGTTGGTATTATTGATAATATTACAATCATTACGATTGTTCTTGCAGTCATCATCATCATCATCATCATCATCATCATCATCAACATGCGCTCTCGCATAGGCACATGCACTCTGTCACTCACATCGGGCCCGCACAAAGGTGACGGGAAACCAATAACATTTCACAGAAAATACTCAACTTTTATTTAACTTGACTCCGAGCCCCCACCCGTCACTACACAACACAATTATCTGTATCATACAACAATGTAAACACCATACAGACAATCTCATAAATCGCATCCCCTGTTCTTCAGTGATTCTTACTTAACCAGGAAAGACAATATTTCACTATTACATTTGCACATTTATAAACTTAAGAACAAATGAAACGTCCATAACTTGCCAGCATTCCTTGGTTGACCGTCAGTTTCTCTCATCACACTGTGCGACCACGAGCTGAAGCTGCCACACTGTTGTGTCCTCCCGATTGGCCAAATCCCAGTTGGGGGACACTGGCAACGTAGCTTTAGTCGCACCCTCACACCGAGTCTTCCGGACTCCACCGCACTCCGCCCTCTCCACGGAAAGGGCTCCTGTCGGCCTCTCCCACAGGTCTTCTCTGGCTGCAAACACCCCACCGTTGTCTGGCAGCTCCCTGTCTAGGCTCCAACAGGCTAACACGTCTTGCTGTCGACCGTCCCCACACGGGAGACAATTCTTCTCGTCGTCGGCTCCGAGGCTACAGCAACCTCCACTGTCTTACGTCCCCCACCTAGGAGACAACGAGGCGACAGCAAACCTCTGCTTCTCGCTGTATTTTCTTGAGCCCTCAGCAAGACGGGCGAGTTCACTTTCCCTTAAGTGAGTCACACACTTCCTGGTTTTCCAGGCACCTTATATCCATTCTCAAAGAAAGAGAGAACCCGAGTTTTAACTGGTTCAACCAATGGAATCACTGGCTCACATACATCACACGATTTGTACCAATAACTCCCCAAGTTATTTTTTATTCCACCAATGGAATCACTAGTCACCTACACATACACACACACACAGCTGTTTAGCACCAACAAGGACTTGGGTACCAAGTGGTTAATGCATAACCTCCTATTCAACTCATGTTCCATTCCCCAAAGCTACCCATTATACTAACAGCCTGGACTTCTCTACCAGCCAGGACTGATGCTTCAAGTATTTGCTACCTCTACATAGACAACAAGGTGCAAACCACTCAATAGGCTGAAGCCTTCCATTCATGCCTCAGAACAAGAACGACTGAAGGGTCGCTGTACTCTGCCTGCAGGCTGGCGGTCGCCTACCCGTGACGGTCACCTGACACGATTGCCTTCCTTTTAGCCCGCCGGACAACCCAGTTAATAGCCAGTCTCATGGTGGACACTCTTCTCTATCCAGGACCGGGAGGTCGGCAACTACTTGTCGTTATCCCTCGGACATGTGAAAACACTTCCCCGTAACTCCCTCCTTCAGTAAACTACTCGGGGTATTCCCTCCCTGGTGATGCCTGAATTCGCACACTTGAAGAACCCAAGGAACTTGCTCTCAACAACAGCAAAACTACCCTTAATTTGCCTAAATGCTCGAGAACATTCGGCCGACTCATGACAATGTCGTTTTTTGTGTCGTTGTTGTTGTTGTTTATCATCATCATCATCATCATCATCATCATCATCATCATCATCATCACCATCATCATCATCATTATCACAATTCTTTTCTTCTTCTCTTCTTCTTCTTCTTAATTGGACAAAACAAGCAATGTACAATCCACCTTGGAAGATGTGTTAAGGCTAGCTATAAACCTAACCGTCAAATGGAGAAAAACCTTTCATCTTAGACTCACTAGACGAACATTTTCTCAGTAACGAAAGTCAGAAGGAAAAAAGCGTCTGCCTTTTTTCCCCCCAGCTACTGTCTTTTTTCCCTTTTTCCCTTTTGTTTTGCTGGGTTCTTTGTCCAAAGAATCCAGATAACAGGATTCGTTATTATGCAGTGATGCTCGTCCATACAACACCAGCTGCAAACAATAAGAGGAACAACACAGAAACAATACGATGGCTTAATGCCAAACTAGGAACGACAACACAAGATTGAACAACAAATTATAGACAGCTATCTTTATGACGTTAAATAACATCTCAAACTCTTTCTCGCTCATACGGCTAGTGTTCCAGTAGACGTGAATGCAAGTCGTGCTGGAAACAAAGCGCGTGCGTGTACGCGGGTGTCGTGTGATGTCTGTGGGACGACAGCGATGGATCACCCGGACATGTATGTAAGCCTGGAGCGTGCGTGAGATGTGTGGAAGAGGCGATCTGACAGGTTCGAGGTTGAAGGAGATTAGAGGAGGTGTGAATGCGTGGACGAATGAAGGACGCGGCGGGAAGGGATCGAGGACGCACATCAGGGGGCTTCAAGATATGTCCAGATGCGACGAGTATGTCGTCTGAGGATGCGTAAAGCATACATGTAGGATACTAGAAAGAAAGGTAAATCGCAGCTGTCACAGTTTCATTTCTTTGAGTTTTTTCATCTTCTTTCCGCTACCGCTAAAGGAGGGCTATCGCTGCTGACGAGAATAACCAAACAAATTTAGCGATGCCATCGTTTTCAATTGCGTGTCGTGGGCATAATTAACGATTAACATTTTTAATCTTTCAAGTTCTAGGACGAGCCTTTAGTTTTTACTTGGTTTCTGGTGGCTGTTTTCTCTGACTTCTTTCTTCTGTCTCCATTCTTCTTCCTCTCTTTCTTCATTACCTCAGAGCAAGCAGAGAGTTTTTTTTCGTGAGAAGGCTAGAAACAGATGGATTACGAGGCGGACGACAGGGGCTGGTGCCTATGCGTTGACAGACGGCTGTCATGCTCAGTGACACATATATACGTATTGAAAATGATCGACCACTTTGGGAGAAAAATTCAAAGCCCGATCCTTACTTGAATGGCCTGTTTCGGTTTTACTGTTCTGGTTCAGCCCACGACGAGTGCCCCCAGAATACTTGAGAGGTGAGAAAGACATCTGGACCCCCGTGACGGACCATCCGGTTACAGGCAAGCCGACAATGACCTGAAAAGGGCAAAAACGAAAAAGGGCACACGAGATGAGACAAGTATGCGCACCATGTGAGTAAAAAGAACGAAGAGAGAGAGAGACTGAGAGAGAGAAGAGAGAGGAACAAGACAGACAACATCAGATGAACTCTTTCACACACACCACACACACACACACGGTGGCAAGAGGGGCACGGCACACTCAAGACACATAACACACACACACACACACCCACTCCACCAACACACACAAAAACACACACACAGGCACCACCATGCCGCGAGAGAAGATGACAGGTTGAAAAGGTCCTGGTATCAGGTTGTTGTGTGTGGACAATAGTGTGTGTTTTGTGGAACGTGAAGCCAATTGTGTGCATGCGTGTGTGTATCCGTGAATAGCAGGCTCTGTCATCGTGTAGCAGCTTCGTAGTGGCAGCAGATTTCCGCGGGTGTGTCGTCGTGTAAAGGTCAATTGTCGGAAGAAGAAGTGTGTGCATGTGAAAAGTCCAGTATGTTGGGGGGGTGTAATGGGGATCCCGTGAAGGGGGGAGACAGCACAGAAAAAGTGGCATCGTCGTGTGAAAGGTCACATCGTCGGTGAAAAGGGTCTTAATTATTTGTGTGTGGTTGTGTTTTAGGGAAGAGAGAAAGCAGACAGCGGGAGATGGAAATGAAGATAGGGAGAGGGGTGGAAAGATGGATATCTTGTGAAAGGTATAGATAATCGCCGTTGTTGCCCAAAGGGTCGTATCTTGAGGAAGTATCCATCTTGTGGAAGGCCATATCTTGAAAATCGTCCCATAACTTGTGAAGTGATCTTCTCCTATTTCCTCGGATTTTTTTGTTTGAAACGACATATGAAAACCCGGGTATCGTTCGAGATGAAAGGTCGGCCTGTTCCCGTGATAAAACAAACGCGATTACACGTAGGGAACGCCCGTTATCAAACCATTGGGAGGGTAGAGGGGAGTGAACCCGGGCATTGAAGCAGTCAGGCCGGAACTAGCTGCCGACGAGCTCCCCCTGTTGTTGTTGATCAAAACTAACACGAGTCCCAATCGATCGCGCACACTAGCATACTGAACACTTACAGAACGAGTCCACGGCTGTGCGCGTAGCGGCACAGTTTAAACGGCAAACCTCCTCTCCTATCTCTCTCCGACTCTCTCTCTCTCTGGGTGGATCTCGTCGAGCATGCACGGTTGCGTGGCGCTGTGTGCTTACTTCCCGATTTAGTCACCGCTCGCCACGCATGTATTAACCATCATCAGCACATCTGTATGCTCATCACACACCTTTCCAATCATCACACACAAAGATTGCGCCGAGTTTGCGCTACAGCAGAGTACACTACACCTCAGACTCTCACACAGCATCACATCAAAAGCCGCTTCATCATTTCCAGTTCACCTCTATCAGCAACGCCCTTCTGCGGACCTGAGGTTGAGTGTCGTTAATACCGACCGCGGTTCCGTGCTCGGTGAGCGGCAGAAACCGTAGCCCGTCACAATGCTGCGCGCGTTTGGAAGAAAATGGAGCGGCTTCGCTGGGGACGTCACACAAACGCAGGATGGGCTGCATTCATGCGACAAACCTGAACACACTCGCGGGGCCATACACAATAGAAACCATACTGTTTGTTACCCCCCCGTCCCCCGACACACAAAGTTGCTCTAAAGGCCGTGAGACCTAGGAGGCCTGCGGCCCCCGTCCCAGCAGGCAGCAGCCTTCAGATCGGGGGACCCTACGTAAACACGGTCACACACGGCCTTCTTCCACCTTCTCTTTCCTATCACGGTGGGTCGCGCGGAGAGCCAACACACATTGGAAAACACCCGATGTTTCCAAACACATACAACACAATCGTGGTCATTACACCAAGCGAGGCGCGTGACGTTGCGGAGACCCAAGTGTGTGACATCTGTAGTTGTGTGTTGTGTGGGTGTTGTGTGTGTGGCCTGCCTGTCGCTGCGCGCGACGCGCAGGTTCGGCAGCCTTCTATTTTTTTCGATCTCACCTCTGTTCGTGCCGGTCAACCGTCTCCTAGCGTACCTTCGGCCACGCGTTTCCCCCCAACTCATCGTCGGGAGTGTTGTTCCCCTTTCTGCAGTCAACATTTATTCCTTTTATACCTGGTATGGTTATTGTCTGTTTGTCACCTTGAGCCCTTACTGCGGGTTTTGGCCTACCGCTGTTCACGGCGACTAGTCCGGTTCGGTGACTCCCTCCGCAAAAAGTGTCGCACGTCAAAGGTACGTGCGGACTAATGTCCTTGGTTAGTGGATGATATTGTGAGGCATCCCACTGACATACCACGTGTAGAGGGCGTTCGTTTCATGTTGGGGCAAACGATGGCTTGAGGGAAATCGTTCTTTGTCATTTATTCCCGTATGCTAAGTCTTGCTTATTTGGTGGGCTCGCTAACGGTGGACGTTCACTGCTGCATCCTGCCTATGGACTGTCCTGCTTCTGACATAATGATGTTGATGAGAACCGCGATGCATGGGAGATCTTGTGTCTGCTTGGCTCTGACCGTTGTTGTGATGATTGTTAGCGGTATGTCAGCAGTTGCGCGTTGGCAACCTGCTCTGAGCACGAGACCAGCGGACAGTTTTTTTGGTTTTACCTGTCTAGCTCGCACCAGGTGTCGACGTGCTGTATGCCGTATCTGACTGGACGTCTTTCCCGAGTTCGCTTCGGCGTAGACTGCTCACGCCGGTATATATTCGTGTACATCTTTGGTCACTACGCTCCAACTCTCCACTGTAAGCGCTCTTCTGCCTTGTGCGTTTTTCAACAGAGTTTGACGTGAGAAGTGCCGTTGTGGATCTCAGTTCGTTGGTGTGGCGTGTGTGAAGATCGGGTTGGTGGTTTGTGGTTGGGTTAGGGGTGGGGCACTTTGGCGCAAGTGTATCCGCGTCGCCCGCGGCGCGCGCGCCGCGGGGTGGTGGAATGTGGAGGTCTATGTGCGAGTGCATGCCTGCGCTGCGTACGTGCTTACATATATGAACACGCGCTTGTGAATTTGTATGTGTGTGTGTGTGTGTGTGTGTGTGTGGTGTGTGTGTGTGAAAATCAGTCTGATTTCTTTCTTGTACACCCTTCATGTCCTGTTTTTTTTCTTCTTTTTTTTAGCGAATACAGGGTCAATGACACCAAACTTTACATCTCATCTGTTAAGAGAGAGAGAGAGAGAGAGAGAGAGAGAGAGCGGGGGGAGAGCGTGCATGCATGCACGCATGGGCGTAAGCGCATACGTGTGTGTTGTTTGTTTGCGTGTGCGCGTCCGCGCGCGCGCGTGTGTGTGTATGCGTGGGTACGTACGTGTGGCATGTGTGTGTGTGTGTGTGTGTGTGTGTGTGTGAAAAATCAATCTGGTTTGTTTCTTGAGCTTCCTTCACTTCCCTACTCCGCATTGTCCGCAACAAAGGGTCAATGACTCCAAACGTCAAATCTCATCTCTCCCACCCGGCGGTCCACTCCCAAACAGATTAATCCTGTTCTGGCTCTCTTTCTGCACTTGTGTCGGTTTCTTTGGTGATGTCTGTCTGTGTGTCGGTACTGGTTCGAGATCGGAGATCACTACCATGGGTATCAGAGCAGCTTAGTGTCTATTTATTTGTTTTTCATCCTATGTATGTCTATTGATGTATTCTTCGATCTGTGTATTTGCTTATTCAGTTATTTTCTTTGGCGATTTACTTCTTTATTGTTCGTTTGATTGTCTATTTGTGTATTTACACATTTATTCATTGATTGATTTATTTATCATCTGTTTGTTTATTACGTCCGTCAAAAAGACGGAAGCAGATCGCGCTGTGAAAGGAAACCGAAAACAAAAACCCACACACGTACGCACATCTCTCTCTGCCTGTCTGTCTGTCTGTCTGTCTCTGTCTTTCTCTCTCTGTGTGAAACATTAATTAATTAATTCATTCATTCATTCATTCATTCATTCATCTCTCTCTTTCAATTCGAACAGTAATGTCTTAATGTATTCTGCCTTTTGTAACATATCTACATTTTTTTCATGATTCCATTTCGTTACGTATTAGGAATGTTGTATGATGCACGTATGAAACCCCCTTCAGCATGGGGCTGTGGCCTTAGACTGAATAAAACAAAACATTCGCAACAAACAACATTCGCATTCTCTCTGTGTGAAAGC